>JAULBS010124136.1:0-13905 GCA_032355785.1 Symmetromphalus regularis | reverse complement strand
TCAGTCTCCACATTGGTGGAGTGATTGTTTCTTTAAAACACCAGTAAAGCCAGTCTCCACATTGGTGGAGTGATTGTCTCTTTAAAACACCAGTAAAGCCAGTCTCCACATTGGTAGAGTGATTGTTTCTTTAAAACACTAGAAAAGCCAGTCTCCACATTGGTGGAGTGATTGTTTATTTAAAACACCAGTAAAGTCAGTCTCCACATTGGTGGAGTGATTGTTTCTTTAAAACACCAGTAAAGTCAGTCTCCACATTGGTGGAGTGATTGTTTCTTTAAAACACCAGTAAAGCCAGTCTCCACATTGGTGGAGTGATTGTTTATTTAAAACACTAGAAAAGCCAGTCTCCACTTTGGTGGAGTGATTGTTTCTTTAAAACACTAGAAAAGCCAGTCTCCACTTTGGTAGAGTGATTGTTTATGAACTATACACAAAGGCTTGTTATGTGTACAGTCCTCTCTGATGGAGTGGGATGTGGTTAAAAAAACGGTAACTTGTCTTCCTGTGAACCGGTCAGTCGTCTGATCGATCCTTCTCAATGGACCTATTTGCAGTTTGGGCTATTTTCCGTTCCCACCAGTGGACCATAACAGTGGTATATGCTGTCCTGTCTGTGGGACGGTGCATATAAAAGACTCCTTGCTGCTTATCAGAAAGAGTAACTTGTATGGCGGTAGCAGGTTTCCTCTAAATACATGTCAGAATGACCATATGATTGTTGTCCAATAGCTGATGATAAGATAAAAATCAATGTACGCTAGAGGTGTCGTTAAATAAAACAAACTTTACTTTTGTCCTCTCCGTGGAAAGAGTAACCTATGTGTATGTGGCTATAACATGAATCTTAGGTGAACAATGTGTCAGAAAAACTATGAATTCGATACTTAATAGCAGCTTATTAAGCAGTTATGAGAAAAAATATTTTTAACTGGACCAACTCTAGTAAATCTGTCTCAACCAGCGACTGTCCTAATCAGACCAATTTAAACGATTTAACTTTCCTTTTAACACCCTCTACCACCCCTCAACACCTTCCTCCCATGTTTTAACACCCTTTACCACCCCTCAACACCCTCCTCCCATGTTTTAACACCCTCTACAACCCCTCAACACCCTCCTCCCATGTTTTAACACCTTCTACCACCCTTCGACACCCTCCTCCCATGTTTTAACATTCCTGCTTGTTTAGAAAAAGCCCACTGTGTTTTTATTTTGTAATAGTAAATTGCAGGATAAACCAAATAACCAGTTACTGTTTTAAAATAGTCTTCATCATGCTCAGGCTGAATAGTGAATGCAGCTCTGCACATACCATTCTAAGATTCACATGACAAAACCAGTATGTTAAATCAGTAACAGCTTATTTTCTATCTAAGCATTTTTACCAAGTCAATGTCTCCATGAATTCACAACTGAAAGAAAGCATTTGAACACATATAATTATAAAACAGCATGTATTTCTCACCATATACTGTATATTCCATATTTAACACACTCGGGGCATTACAGATTGTCAATTTGGAGTTTATTCAGTTCATGATAGTTTGAAATTGTGTTTTTACTGTTAAATATTTTGTGCAATACAGATTACTTGTGTGTGCATTCATTACATACTTTGGATACTATGGCACAATCATGGATTTATGCTGGAGTAAGTCATTTTTATTTTGCTAAATGGCCGGAGGAGGATGGGTGGTGGGATGGTGTTAATTAGGGAGGAGGGATTAAATAGGGAATATACAGTAGTTTGTTTAAAGGGGCAAATTGTGTTTTTGATGGAAAATGTACTGCCTCTGGTGTGTATCTGGCTGTAAGTTTAAAGGATACATTTATAAAAGTTAATTAAATGTTATGAATCAAAATAAACATGTTTGGTTTATACACTCCGCACAACTACTGTACAATCACCCATGTAACATTGTATTAATCAACTACATGTAGCTTTAATATAGAGCAAATCACCCACATCATATAACATTGTATTACTGTAATCAACTACATGTAGCTTTAATATACAGCAAATCACCCACATCATATAACATTGTATTACTGTAATCAACTACATGTACATGTAGCTTTAATATACAGCAAATGACCCCATCACATAATGTCACAGAGGACCAATACTAAACAGTCTGATATGATTTTACTACTGGTATATTTTATCTGCACTTCTAATATACTCAACAAAAAAAGAAAGTATGCATGTTGAAATATTTTTGTTAAACTGGTTCATTGGCAGCAAACACGTGTATATTGTGATATTACTGCACATAAACATCTAAATGGTGTGGTTATCTAATTCTAAAATTTCTTCCATAAATGTCGTCTGGTTTATGAAATAAATGACTATTATATAGAGTATTAATTACATGCATACTTTCTTATTTGGTTGAGTATAGTTTAGCTAACATAAAAAATAAGTTTCTTTACTATTATTAAAATTGCTGATCAACAGTTAATAATTTGTTATTATTGTCCCTTTCAAAGAGGCCACCTACAACTCAACTATATATGACAAAATGGGTGGTCATTCAGTAGTTGTGTTTAGTATATTATATTCACTGCATATTACACAACTTGATACTGTTTTTCTTTTAACTCTTTCCACTGATTTAAGTACATGTACGTGTAAGTAATGAAGCTGATAATGATGGTGCCAAAAATTCTTAAATAATTAACTTTAATATTTCATTTACAAAACAGTACAAGTAGTAACTTACTTAAAGTAGCATCATCAATTTATATTTATGGCCTTAGCTCAGTTCTCTTCAGTTAAATACATTTAAAAAAATGAAATATGTAAGCTAAAGAAAATAATTTCTATTTATTATTATTTATGTTGAAATTATATACTATCTAGTTATGATGTCATGGACAAAACATATTTCCTAAAAAATGTGTAGGCACACAATATCATAATTAATTTGTGATTATAAAGTACATTTCTAAATTAAATTAATTAATTATGATACATGTAATTACACACGAAAAGCCAATTTAATGGGGGTTTTGAAAGTAGGTTTACAATTAGAAATCTCTTGCGATATATTTGATGCATATAGATTCATATTTATATCTAATTCTTTTCTTACAAACATGTATTAGTGTATCAAGAATAACAAATATGTAAAACAATGTATATTGTAACTTTGATGGTGCCCCTTTAATGGTGTATGTTTTACAATGCAAGAGATAATGATATATAATTACTAATTATATAATTACTAGAAATAGTGCAGCAACAAACAGATAATGTTTTTGCAAACCAAAGATCCAAAAATGGCACAGATTTCCCTATATCATTAAAACAGCTATAATAAAATTGTTAAAATTAATGAGGTAAACATTTAACATTGCATAATACTGATTGTAAATTGCAATTAACTATGCAGAAAACAGGTTAAGATTTAACTGTAAGTTCGACATTAAGAAACACTCTACCTTCCTGACTGGGAACTCTGGGATTGCTTTGCCGCAAGTCAGGCTCTGAAAGATAAGGCTCCGACTGGTACGTCTTCTTTACCACAGTTTCCATGGTAATGGTGTCTTCAGAAGCACACTTTCTCAAATTTCTCAAAATGTGTCGCCGATTCTCATCTTTCTCAAACCCTGCTAGAAGTTCATGAAAACTTTTAGGACGTTCCTGTTTTTCTGCAGCTGTATCACTTTGTACCTCCCTTTCAGAAGAGCGACCTTGCATAGTCCTGATAGAAAACTTTCCAAATTTATCACAGTCTGAATTAGAAACATCTTTTCTTATAGTTTGATCAATTTTTTCTGGACTTACAACTGGCTTTCTCATTGGGTGAGCTGGTGGTTTGTTAGTTGCCGTTGGTGACTCTGGCATATCAGAAACGTTTTCAGAACAACTTACAGAATCTTGTTTCAGTTTGTTTGTAACACTGTCACTTCCGACTTCATCCTGAGTTTCACTCTGACAAGATGATGACGTCACACACACACCATTTACAACTTCAACTTTGTTCTCGTCATCATCATCATCATCATCATCATCATCATTACAGACCAGACTAAGATCTGGGGCACTTCTCGTGTGCAACGGCCGCATTCTCCGATCATCATCACTTGAGCTGAATATCTCCAGCATCATTGCAATCCCACGACCCATTTTTCTTTTTCCACCTCGTCTGTTATCAGAAACTCTTGATGATGCTTCCTGTCTCTTACTAAAGCGAGACCGTGACGATTTATGTTCATCAGCTGATGTCTGTGTTTCAACTGTTTTTAGTTTTGGGGATTCAACAGTCGGAGAACTGGTGGGAGATTTTTCTACATTTTTTACTTTACTTAAATCCACGGTTTTGATAAATTTTGGTTTTGTATTAGGAGACTTCAACTCAATTTCAATAGCAGAACAAGCTGTTGGCATTTTAGCAGGTTCTATAGCAACATCTTTTCTAAGTGATCTGTACGCCAGGTCATCATGCATCAGATCAGCCTCTTTCTCAGGTCGAATTCTTATACGAGCCTGTGGCGGAGTGCTCTCCCTTGGATTCATGTAATCGGCTGATGTTGGAGAAGGTGTTGCCACTGTTTGTGAGTCTATCCGTGGAGTGGATTTTGATCTGGCTTTCCTCACAGCAACATCATCCTCAACAACATCAGGGTTTCTAGAACGAAAGCGTCCACGTGATCGTCTTTCCCTTGGTGATCTTGTTGCGTGCATAGAACCAGCATTAGCAGGTTGACCTGTCGAAGAGCTTGTGCTGGGAGTCTTAAGGGTAATAGAAACACTCTGACTCTGGTTCTCAGTTGCTCCTGACTGCTGCATTAACTTGCATACATTTGCTGCTAAATTATCTTTTTGAGGCATATCGAGAGAAGAAACCGATGAAGTCACTGAAGAGCTTTCTGTGGTTGCCATGGAACTGGATGATTTTGGCACTGTTGCCCGATTATTTGGTCTATGAGACACAGAAGTCTGCATTGGTAGTTTTGGTCTGGGCATAGATACAGTAGCCGAAGAATGGACTACAGTTGCTGAAGACTGTACTAGTGTAGGCGAGGATGTCAGTGTTATGCTTGCTACACTCGTTTTTGGCTGGACTGTTTGTCTCTTTGGCTTAGGGCTGGTTTCTGGAGGAACTAGTGCAGGAGCTGGTGTGAGGGTTACAGCAGACACGCCTCTTGATGTTCTAGCTTGCAAGCTTTGTCTTTTAGGCTTAGGGCTAGTTTCTGGGGGGACTTTCGACTTAAGAGATGAAACTGTTGGGATTTGAATTTGTGCTGAAACTAGAGGCAGTGTTTGTTTGCTTCCAGACATATCCACAAGTTGTGATGACATTGCTGTATTAACAGATGAATCATCCTTTTTCTGTGGTCTTATTTTTGACTGAGCTTGTATAGACTGTAGAGAAGGCTGCTGAAAGACCGATTTAGCCGTACTGACAATACTTTTTCTTTTTATCTCTGGACTTTTCTCAACTTGTTGAAATGAACTGACAACTGTTGGTTTTGTGTAGGTCTCAGTTGGTTTTGATGTTGCTGAACTGACTGTTTTAACAGGTGATGCATTATTTACCTCATCCAGAATGGCCTCAAATGATCTTTGAATGGCATCAAAATCTGAATCAGACCTTTGCTCCGGTTTCACTTCTGGTTTCTGTTCTTGTTTCACTTCCGGTTTGTGAAAAAGAGCAACCGGTTTTGAGACGTGAAATGAGATACTACTGGACTGTTCTGGTTTCTCATCCTGTTTCTGCTGACCTATAGGTGAAGGTCGTCTATAAGGGGGATAATCCTGTCTTCTGACATGTTCAACCATAGAACTATCATCCAGATCCAAACCACCATAAATTTTATCCAACTCAAAAAGGGCTTCAGAAAGCTTGGATTTCTTTTTCACATAAAAATCTTCAAAACACTCAGATTTTGGTTCAGGGGATTTTCCCTGAATAGTTGGTGCAAACTTTTTAAGTGTTAATAAAATCTTATCCAGATTTTTTTCATCTGCTCTTACAATTTTTGACTTAATCATACTGACTCTCCCCTCTACATCTAGAGCCAGCTGCCGGAGTTCTTCCATTGACCGGTTGACCTCATTCCTCTTCTCCTCGGACTGCCGGTTTAAATGCAGAGGTTGAGAAACCAGAGGCTGGGGAGCTGGAGCATAGAACTGTGGTGGCGGAGGAATAATCAGTGGACTAGGTTTATGCTGGTATTGTCTTGATGTCTGTAACCGTTGCTCATCAACCAAACCAGTCCTCAATAGCTTCTGTTTCAAGATGGTAGGATCCAACTGATAGTTTCCATTGACAACATTCGGGTACTGCTCCATCCCAGGGTAAGAGTCGTCAAGTTTAGCTTCAGACTGTGCTTGGCTAGCGTAAGTAAGTAAACCCTGAGATTGAGAAACAGCAGATGGTACAGCTTTTCTCTCCCAGTAAACATTCGACCTTGACCTTCCCTGTAGATCTGTATATGATGGTCCAGGTGATGACCTATGTGAGTCAGAACTATCAGCACCTTTTCTGACTTTAGGACTTTGTTTTTCTAGAGACACACGAATATCCTCGAGAACATCATCAAGAGCATTTGGTCCACTGTATTTATCGACTGTTATTGTCAATGGTGTGATGTTTGGAGTATACAGAGATTTAGATCGGGTTAAGCGATCTCTGGCTGACATCCTTGGTTGAGCTGGAAGAGTATTGCTCTGGCTGGATGTGAACTCTATAGGATTGGCTGACCGGAAATCATCAAATCCCATTTCCTCTGGCTTAAACAGTTTCTCAAAGCTTGTCATCTCCTCTATCTCTTTCCAAAATGGATCCTCAGAGAACGGAATAGTTTGCAGAGTTCTTGCTTTAACTCTTTCAATGCTGACCAGATCTCCTTCTTGGCTCTCCATTTCTGGAGACCAGACTTCTGTTTCTTTTATCTTCGTCTCTAAATCAGAAATGAGCTGATTCCAGTTTGTTTCACTGTCCCCCTGATATGGAGATAGTTTTGACGATTTCTCGTTGTTTTGCAACAATTGACCATCATCCTGAAAACTAATATCAAACATTTTACACAGATCTCTGACAGTTTCAGACTTGGCTTCCTGAAGTTCATCCAACTCTTGGTATCTACAATTAACAGGATTTGGGTAGGTGATAGGCTGAATATCCATGGGTTGTTTGTTAGCCACCATATGTTTGCGAAGATCAGCTGCACTCATTAAGCCTGGGGAAGCGCGTTGAGGACCTGGCATGAATATAGAACTGACTGAGTTTGTTGTTGTGCGATACTTGGCCCCAGATATTGGTTCCTGAATAACTTGAAACATCCTATTGGTCTGTTTTGAAAAGAGATTTGGATCTCCAGCTAAGTGAATGGTAGGATCGGAACTGGATGGTTTGAGAGAAACCCCACTCCAGGTAAAACTTTGAGCTACTGACATAGTTGGTGATTCGGGAATATTTAACCTCTGTTCTAGAAAAACAGATCTCCTTATGTCACGTGGAAGAACATCTTGTTCCTGAATTGTTGTCAAAGCCTCATCGTTAGGAATATCTGACCTCTTCTTCATGTATTTCTCCCATTTCTTCACCCTATCTGCTACCTCAATGTTGTACTCAACATCAGAAAACATGCCCCGATCTAAAGAGGGGATATTTAACCCACTTCTTTGAACAAGCTGATCAGAAGAACTACTGTATGGTTGATTGTGTGTTGGAAACATTGCATCTTGTCGATACAGTGGCAGTGTTGAGGCTGCATTTAGCTGGGTATCAGATTTAGACATATCTCTATCATGGTATTCACTTCCTGGAAGTGTGTATGTTGCCCGACTGTCATATGAGAGTTTTCTTTCAGGATAAGAGTTGGGATATATTGTTCCACTGCTGTGAGAGGACACTGAAGCTATACTCCCAGGATGTAAAGATCCACTTCCATACTGAGTCCCGCCTGGCCCAGAAATCTGTCCAAAGTGTCCTCCGTTCTGTCCACCTGCCTGTCCTGAAGCTCCGCTGTATATCGAGCCTCCGTTCTGTCCACCTGCCTGTCCTGAAGCTCCACTGTATATCGAGCCTCCGTTCTGTCCACTAGCCTGTCCTGAAGCTCCACTGTATATAGAGCCAGAAGAACTAAGCCTGTTCTCACTGGCAATGAAAATCTCTGGTGGGAAATTGCCAGATCCAACTGGAATACGAAACTGCAACTCGGTGCCACGGTTTATCTCTGGCTGGTTCGGAACTTTCCATTCTGCTAAGCCCTGTGACTGACTTGCAGAGAAAGGGTATTTTATTTCTGCTTGAACTGGAACAATTACTCCACCTTCTTGTACCTGAAACCCAGAAAACCGTCTCGGATCAGGGAGGCTGGATGATTTAGAAATTTGTGTTTTCTTTTTACTTTTGTCAATCTCTCGATCGAGGTACTGAATATTCGACTCGATCAGTTCATCTAGAGAATCATCACTGTTCACTCTATTTATAACTAACTTTGCCGGGCTTCCGAAAACTCCCTGTGATGGTGGCCGGTCTAACACACGATTTGTTTTTAACCTTAACTCTACAACTTCATTAGAATTTCCTTGCATTCTCTGAGAATTTAGAACATTCCCAGAAACTGTAGAAGGACATGTTAGCCTATCTCCTTGTGGCAGTTCCATTACTGCTCCTGATGTCGGTCTCATGTACACAAACCCATGACCAACATTGTACGTCGACATTGGCTGACTATTCACATTTCTTTTAGAATCATCAAAACCTGCATCATATATTGAATCAGCTGACGGAACTCGAGGTCGGTCAAAGAATCGTTTTGGCGTAACCTCTGGAGAACTGTTGTAAGTACTTTTAGAAAATGATGATTTCGGTTCAGGAGCATTGTGCTGGACCTGATGAACTGTAAAGTTAGCTGGAAGATCAGACTGTTGATGAATCCCGGAATCAGAATATCCTTTCTGATGAAAAGGTTTAATTTCATGTGACTGTCTCTTAGCATTCTGATGAGAAAGGAACAGATTATTTTGGTTTTGACTAGAATTATCTGCCCGACTATTATCAGGAATAGACTGCGTGAATGACTTTGGAGCTATAACCTGAGGTGAAGAAATCATACTACTGACTTGATATGAGGCTTGCACATTAGTTGAATTCATCCTTCCTTCATTTGAATATCCTTGTGACCCTCCATTTTGAACAGACGAAACTGAACTGCCATTTGAAGGTTTCTGTGTGTAACTCTGAGAAGATATATTACTAGTAATTGGATGTTGTCTAGATGGTTCTATTGCACTGTGTCGATCCTGTTTGCCTAAACCACTTTGAATTGCTCGCTGTCGAAGACGAGATATCCGCGATGCTGGCGTACTTTGAACCTCCTCATCTGATGTTACCTGAATATCTATTCGTCTTCTTCTTAACTCTTCCAGCTTTTGATATTTATTGCCCTTTAAACTTCCTGTACCACTACTATCACTTTTATCCTGACCTGAGCCATAATACACAAAACTTTCTCGGTTCGGTTTACTCGAAGCTGCTTGATTATGCACAGAAAATCCATTTTCGATGTTTGACTGCCGCTTTTGGTTTCGACCTGTTCGTCTTGTTTTTCTAACAACAAGCGGATTCTTAGTCCACACTTTATGAGCACGATCACTATCACTCGAATCCGAGTCACTTCCTGCCACTTCCTGCATGTGAACAAAGCCTCCGTCATCAGATAATGGTGGTGAGTATCTGGAAACCCGTGTTGCAGTTGAACTGTGGGTCACTGCCCAGATGGGTCCGACAATTTTCTCATTTTTCGGATATGATTCGAAAGACTCACGGGATTCATCATCGTTTGGTCTGAAAATCAGAAGAAAAATGTTTTGATAATTTTCTTGGAAATAACGTAAAAAGAATACAAAAGAAGTTTCAACAAAACTCAATAGCTGTTTTAAAATCTCGAGTTTGAGATCAAAGTTCGACTGTATACAGATAGACAGACAGACAGACAGACAGACAGATAGATAGAGATAGGTAGGTAGGTAAGTAGGTAGGTAGGTAGATAGGTAGGTAGGTGGGGGATGGTGTGGGGGTGAGGTGAGGTGTGGTGTGGTTGGTTGGGGTGGTGTGGGATGAGATCAATAGAATATACAATACAATACAATAGACAGTAAGATAGACATACAGACATACATACAGACAGACACACAGACAGACACACAGACTAAATAAATGATAAACCAATGAATTACCTGGAGACTCTGTTGTGCGGGCCTTCACTCCGAGATCTTCTCTTTATTTCTGCTTTCTGGTGCTCTGCCTGCCCTCTGGTGCCTTCATTGCCCCGAAAACGATCCCTACGCCCAGTTCGTGTCTGGATCCGCCGTTCTGCCATGACTTCCTCCTCTTGTGGGCTTGGTCCAGAGGGACTTGTTGTTTTCGAGCCCTGCGGCTTGTTGCCTATGTTACGTAGCTTTTCATCTGCATTCTGGAAATAAAGAAATTCAATGAAATTAAACTAAAAATAATATTATGTTGCTGTGATTGTACGAAGCTGATTCCAAACTCAACCAGTTTTACAGATTTTCATCTGTATTCTGTAAGTAAAGAAACTGAAAATTAAATAAATATAACTTGCCAAAATAGCTATATAGTGGACTAAACCAGATTCACTTGGCATTGATAAAATATGCTGGTTTATACAGAGTGCTGTTTTCACAGTGCTGGTTTATACAGAGTGCTGTTTTCACAGTGCTGGTTTATACAGAGTACTGTTTTCACAGTGCTGGTTTATACAGAGTGCTGTTTTCACAGTGCTGTTTATACAGAGTTCTGTTTTCACAATGCTGGTTTATACAGTGCTGTTTTCACACAGTGCTGGTTTATACAGAGTACTGTTTTCACAGTGCTGGTTTATACAGAGTGCTGTTTTCACAGTGTGCTGTTTTCACAGTGCTGGTTTATACAGAGTGCTGATTTCACAGGCTGTTTATACAGAGTGCTGTTTTCACAGTGCTGTTTTATACTGAGTTCTGTTTTCACAGTGCCAGTTTATATAGAGTGATGTTTTCACAGTGCTGGTTTATACAGAGTAATTTTTTCACACAGTGCTGTTTTCACACAGTGCCGGTTTATACAGAGTGCTGTTTTCACACAGTGTCAGTTTATAAAGAGTGCTGTTTTCACACAGTGCCGGTTTATACAGAGTGCTGTTATAACACAGTGCTGGTTTATACAGAGTGCTGTTTTTGCACAGTGCTGGTTTATATAGAGTTCTGTTTTCACACAGTGCCGATTTATACAGAGTGCTGTTTTCACACAATGCTGGTTTATATACAGTGCTGTTTTCAGACAGTGCTGGTTTATACAGAGTGCTGTTTTCACAGTGCTGGTTTATATAGAGTGCTGTTTTCACACAGTGCCGATTTATACAGTGTGCTGTTTTCACACAATGCTGGTTTACATGCAGTGCTGTTTTCACTCAGTGCTGGTTTATACAGAGTGCTGTTTTCACACAGTGCCGGTTTATACAGAGTGCTGTTTTCACTCAGTGCTGGTTTATACAGAGTGCTGTTTTCACTCAGTGCTGGTTTATACAGAGTGCTGTTTTCACACAGTTCTGGTTTAGATGGAGGGAGTGGGACGTAGCTCAATCCTTCTCAGTGGACCCATTTGCAGTTTGGACTATTTTCCATTCCAACCGGTGTTCCACAACTGGTTCATCAAAGGCTGTGATATGTGCTGTCCTGTCTGTGGGGTGGTGCATATAAAAGACACCTTGCTGCTTATTTACCTATTAGCTCAGTTGGTAGAGCTAGATTCTCAAACAGAGAGTCATGGTTCGAATCCCCTCTGTGGAGGTTGAGATTTTTCTGTTACATAAGCAAAGACAGGATGTCACATACCACAGTATTTTAATAAAGCACTAGTCGCACCATGTCAGTCTTGCAGAGTATTCAATCTGGGTTGGAGCCAGTATCATGATTTAAAATAACCATGCCTTGACAGAGATTTGATGCCAGTACCTACCTGACATGAATCTGATTACTGCACCACCATGGCTGTCAGTTTAGACATATATACATCACTTATATATTTTGTTGCTTTACAACCATGCAGCTTGTTGTCCACTATATAGCTTTTAAACTGTGTTCTACAAATTAAATATATTTCATGATAATGTCACGTCACATCATTACTTTAGCTTTGTCACTTGCTGTTACTATAAATATTATACTATTCCCATTATCTTGCGTTGTGTTTGAATATACCGTACTTATTTTGAACAGTATACCTGTATATAATGATGGGAGATTACAGTGAGCAGTGAGGAATGCTGGTAACCAGCTGAGAAAATAACAGTCAGTGCTTGTGCTAGAGAGTGCTGTTATGGAAACACACCAGTACTATGAAACATGGATACACATGTACAGGTCTCACGTTACTGTTCAAGAATGTTCAATACTACATGTATAATTTATATAACACAAATACCATTTATCAAATATTGACGGGATATATTTTTAAATACATTATGATCACTGAAACAAACAGCTGGGCTACATACCTGTACCAGGGAGGGGAAATGGTAACAGCAGACAGAAAAGAAAGGAATATTTCATAACATGCCAGTACATTTTTAAAAACAATGGCTATGAAGTGTCAAACAGCAGGTTTCGTCTCTCCTACTAACACTAACCTCTGTCCTGAACAGACAGCACAAGGAACCTGAGTTGTGTACCCAGGATAACTTGCTTGAACTTTAATTGGATATAAGCACGAAAATAAATACAACCAACCAAATCTTTTCCACAGGCACAACAATCAGTAATTTATATACCAGTTGTACCTTGATGAACTTCGACACAATTATCTCCAGATTACTAAGTAGGAAAATATATTACATTAATAAATAATGTTTACATTTAAATACTGATCATGATAATATATCAGGTATCTACAGTGAGATCAGCAGCCACACAGATAACCACGGCTACACAGGTAATGACAGTACTCAGGTAAAGGTTAAACAAATGAACAGGTAAAAGCCAGGGTCGTAAGCCACCTGTGAGACACGATCATGATGCATTGATTAAAAACATCAGAGGAAAGCAAATGCTAGCGACAATCCCCAGTGAAGACGAAAATGTCACATGCACGCATGAACTGTCTGACAAACCAGACTTCTTACATTTTAACCTCACGCTATTAACCTACAGTTCCAGCTAGTGGTCCCGAGCTGGTACAATAAAGGCTGTTGTTTGGGTATTTCTGTCTGTCTATAAAAGTTTGTTTTATTTAATGACTCCTCTAGAGCACTTTGATTTTTATCTTATCATCGGCTATTGGATGTCACACATATGGTCATTCAGACATATTTCTTTAGAGGAAACCTGCTGCCACCACATAAGCTACTCTTTTCAATAAGTAGCAAGGAGTCTTTTGTATACCCTTTCACATAGACAGGACAGCACATACAACTGCCTTTGATGAACCAATTGTGGACCACTGACTGGAATGGAAAATAGTCCAAACTGCAAATTGGTCTACTGAGAAGGATCGATCCGATGTCAATAAAAGCACCTTGCTAATAATTATAAAGAGTAGCTGACGTGTATATGACAGAAGCGGGTTTCTTCTGTGGACTATGTGTCACAAATACAGTGAACTTGGCACCTAACAGCCACTGATTTATCATTAATCAAATAGGGCCAAACACTACAGCTCCAGCTATTGGTTCCAGAACCAACAAACTGGGCATGTGAAACGACTACATTCTCTGTTGCTGGAAAAGCATGTGAAGAACTCATTTCTTACAAATGCAGCAAATCCTGCAAGGGGAACTGCGAGTGTTTTAGATCAACTTAGAATGCACACATCTCTGCAAGTGTGATGGGTTTAGGTACGCCTACGTTTAGCAAGGATTTAAATGGGTTTTAACATTGGTTTAGCATTT
>JAULBS010124125.1:0-13906 GCA_032355785.1 Symmetromphalus regularis | reverse complement strand
TATATTCTAGATGTGCCATTACTGAGTTTTTGAATGTTAAATTATACGTAACTGAGAAAAAGATAGTTTTAAAAATGTTTAACGACACCACTAGAGCTCACCGATTTCTTAATCATCGTCTTTTAATGTGAAACGTTTGGTAATTCTAACACGTAGTTATCAGAGGAAAGCCGCTACGTTTTTCCCATTTGGTTGGTTGTATTTATTTTCGTCCTTATATCAGGGGCACACAGTCCAGCTTTCTGTGCTGTCTGTCCAGGACAGAGGTTAGTGTTAGCAGGAGAGACGAAACCCGCTGTCGTCACACTAATGCGGCTACTCTTATCCATGGGCGTAAATCCCGGGGGATACGGGGGGACACGCCCCCACCACACACACACACACACTTTTTGCTTAGACAAACTGAAAATTTCAGTGAAATTAAAATTAAAATGCCTAAATAATAATCTTTACCAGTATTTCACTTTATTGTATTAATGTAACACTTTAAACCATGTCGTCTTAGCGCAAATATACCGAAGTACACAAGTGGTCTATAATGGTGGGGGGATATGGAGAGGGGGGAGGGGTCGGTTAGCGAGATGGTCCGTCCCCCCACTTTTTGAACAAGGATGTGTTCCGTCCCCGCCCCCACTTTCAGGAACGGATTTTCGCCCTTGGTGGGAGGGAGTGGTGGTACTTCACTCTGACTAAAGATGAATATTACTGAGTTACGTCTCTGCTCGTTAATTCGACATTCTGTATAAGATAAATAGGAATATTTTTAATCTATGTATTTAACTGAAGTAACGTAGTGTAGTGTGTTAAATGTTACATTACCAACATTATCCGAGTTAGATAGCTGCTTCTGTATTGACAATAATGATGGGTTTTATTTTAAAAGATGTGTACAAATTGATTGAGACTTAAATCAGACTTGAATTCCGCGGCAAAATTTATTAAATTCAGCGGTAAAATTAGCTTTATTCTGCGGTAGGAATCGGTAAATTCCGCGGCAAATTCTGCAACATAAAGATTGAAAACAATACTTACTAATTTACACTAATTTCTTCCTGCACAAATTCGGACACGAGCAGACGATTTTTGTTTATGGAGGCATATGCTTCTAGAAAATTGAACTTTAAAACTTGAATCGAAAGAATATGAAAACAAATTATTTTGATTCTGATTTTATGATTACTAAATAATTAAAATATAATTGCTTAGTGTTACCATTTTAACGACGGGTTCTTAATTAAAGCCTAAAAATAATTCATACATGCTAATATGATTGTTATATACTAAATAGGATAACAGGACAGAATTCTAATCCGTGTTCGTGAAACTTGTGTAATTTACTCCCAACGAGTCTTCGACAGTTTTTGTAATCTAAATAACCAACACTCCATAACCCATGGCGTGTTCAGGAGATAAGCGCTCGCGAACAATTTGTCTGGTTACCATCGTCTTCTATCACATAATGTTTATAAATTATTAGGCACAAAAACCAGTCTAGCATCCTCCTGAACGTATAGCCAGTGACGTGTTCAATTTGTTCTGCGTAGACGGAAACAATCGACGGTTTCCGAATGAAGTTATAACCAGCAAATAAATCGCTACATTAGCCCATTTAATACGTTGCCTACTTTAAAGAAACAACTTTCTAACTCAGTGCTTCAGTTTAATTTTTTCTAAAATGTGACGTTTATATTCATTGTGAAGTGATTTTTATTTAAATCCAAGACGTAAAATTACAAATTCTGCAAGTTCTCTGCATGAAAATTGATTTTCCGCGGACATACGAGAATTCTGCGCAGTGATGCAAATTCTGTAAATTTTTCCGCGTCTAGATAAATGATCAGATTACGTATAGTGCAATCACACAAACTTACTTGTAAACCATACGAAAAATGTGCATGCGTGCGTGCGGGCGGGCGTGCATGCGTACATGACATTTGTAAACAAAATGTAGTGTAAATCCAGTCATTGATTAAACGTGCACTATCAAAGTAGCAAATAGCATACTAATAAACTCCATAATATCAAAAGTTTAATACATATCAAATTATAATAGTACGCAGCCATATGATGGAGTAATTATAAATATGGTGCCTGTGTCATATATTACACCACGTCTGGTTGTAAATTGCTTTATTTGATAGCAATTTTTGTTTGCATGTTAAAAAAGGTTAATAGTCTTTTAAATATATTTGTCAACACAATTATTCAGGAAGACTGCCACCCTTGTGCAACTATGTTAATGACTAAGAATCTTCTTCTGTTCTCAGCATGTCACAGAATAGACTGGTCGTGTTTTTGGCTGTCGCTATGTTCTTCGGTGGTATAGTAGCACTAGTTGTCGGAATCGTTCTCGGCTTCAAGGCAGCAGAAGTAAACAGCAAAAGTGTCAACTGTCAGCCATTTCAGCAGGGGGAGATAACAACTACTCCAACCGTAACGACGTCACCAGTGCCTGGACCTACTGCCTCTGTATCCATAGAAGGTCACTACCGCTATGCTGCTGTGGCTACAGACACTCAAGTTTGTTCATCTATTGGAACGTATGTTAGCGGACATATTAAATAAATATATAACAGCAATGTAACTACTATACACTTACATATCCCGACAGAATCCGCCATACTATTAATTTCATGTCAGATTCCTTACTATACAATAAAATGGAAATTATGTGATAGGTTTGGCCAAATCTCAGGGCGCAAGACGGCATTTGCCCCTACCCCCCCCCCCGCCCCATTATCTGCGGCACTCTTTTTTGCGATAATAATTATTCACATTTATTGAGTAAGTTGTAGGCGCCCTTCCAATGACTGATAGCGCCCCTGTTCAATCTTGCTCCTCCAATATTTAAACGGCTGCACGGGCCCTGGATCTCATTTATACAATAATTTCATACACATTTTGTGTCAACCAAGAGTTCAATAAATATTGTTCTTGTAACTGACATCATATTATTCTGTTGATATTTTTCAGAATTTATGATGATCAAGGTATCCATGGACGTAAATCCTGGAGGGCCTTTTTTGAAACGAGGGGTGCCTCTATAATTATCCCCCTACTTTTTGTTTCGAAAAATTGAAATAAAATGCCTAAATAATAATCTTTTCAAATTTCTCTTTATATCAATGTAACACTTAGCCATGTGGTCTTAGCGCAAATAGTTTGAAGGTTTCAGCCGGAAAAGGCATTTCAAAAACATTAAAATAAAAAAATTAGGGGATATACATCTACTCCGCCTCCGTCTTCGTTCCTCCCATACATCCAGTAATATGTATCATTATGCATCTTGCTACTGCAACTGTTCACATTTAAATATCAAATCACTAACACTCTAAATCATACATCTAGTAATATGTCAATGAAGGATACAAGAAAAGTATTCATTTAACACATAGTGACGCAAATTAACGAGTTTGCATGTTAATTATCGCATGGATGCGATATAGCCAAATTGATCACACAACATCCAGTTCTACTTATAACATGGAATCAAATTAACAACAGACATAAATAAAAAATGATGGCAGATGTTACTGGATAGTCAGTATTGGTCTTAATGACCAACTGTAGCCACTCTAAATCCCTCCAAATATAGCCATCTGTTCATCTTACCTGTATATAACAATCACTTGCTAAGGCAAATGTTTTTCCCGGTACAAATGTGATGGTTGGTTGTACTTATTTTCCATCTTATATCCAATTAAGGTTCAAACACACTGTACTGTTCTGTCTGTCCAGGACAGAAGTTACTAGCATAGACGAAACCCGCTGCCGCCAAACTAAAGCAGTTACTCTTATTGATAAGCAGCAAGGAACGTTTTATATGCACTATCCCACAGACAGGATAGCACACACCATGGCCTTTGATAAACCAGTTGTGGACGACTGGTCAGTTTAAGTGGTATACATCTACCTACCGAGCCTTGCGGGGCACTCACTCTGAGTTGGAGCCGATACTTAGATTAAATATCCCCTGCCTCGATTGAGATTTGATCCCAGTACCTACCAGCTGCGAGTCTGATAGCTTAATCACTGCACGACCGGGACCGGTTCAAATGTGAAAAGTTTTGTCCATTATAAATGAGAGAGAAATTGTTTTGTCCAGTATAATTGTCAGTGAAATTGTTTTGTCCAGTATAATTGTCAGTGAAATTGTTTTGTCCAGTATAATTATCAGTGAAATTGTTTTGTCCAGTATAATTGTCAGTGAAATTGTTTTGTCCGTCATAAAGGTCATGAAAAATAATTGGTTGAAAATATGATAATTACATAGGAGTGAAAATATTTTGTTAAATATACATAGGATAAAAATTATATTGTTCAATATAAATGTGACAGAAAGGGCTTTGAATATTTTAATTGTTTTCTTTATTATAAACGTGTTACATTTTGTTTTCCAGTATAACTGTCAGTTAAATTTGTTATTAGTTCAGTTTACGTGAATTAAATTTGTTATTAGTTCAGTTTACGTGAGTTAAATGCAGTACACTAAAATGTGATATGAATTGGTTAGTGTAGTAAAAATGGGATCATTGTTGTGTTAGTATAAATATAAGTGAAAGATTATCACATTTAATAATGTAATGTAAATTTATGAAATAAATTATTTTGTCCAGTATAGTAGAAGTATATAAACGTAAGAAAAATATTTTGTTGAGTATACATAGAGATTTCCTTTTATAGTACATGTATAAAATTAATAAGAAATAACTTGGTTTATCAATTGGCAAAAAATCGTTTACTGGAAGTGGGTGGACCGAACATCCCTCCCCCTGTCTAAAACGTGGGACGACGGACCATCCCCCTATCCAAAAAGTGGGGAGGACGTGTCCCTCATCCCTTCAGTATTGACCCCATTATAGACTCCCTGTGTACTTCGGTATATTTGCGCTTCGACAACATTATGTGTTATATTGATACAATGAAGAGAAATACTGGTAAAGATTATTATTTAGGCATTTTATTTTCAATTATTTAAAGCAAAACGTGGAGGGGGGGCGGAGAGGGATAATTATATAGGCATTCCCCCTCTCCAAAAAGGGGGGGGGCGTGTTCCCATCCCATCTCATGATTTTGTCCAATATAATTGATAAAATTTATTCGACCAGTATACATCTGAGTTAAAGTACTTTATCGAGTATAAATGTGAGATATTTATATTGTCGAATGTGTCCTTAAAGTGAGTGACACTGATAGTTGTATTGCGTAATTTTTCAAGTAATCCTTAAAGTACACATATATGTATAGAAGATTGTCTACTATACAGAACGCCATATTCTTTTATCTCTACAAATATTTGCAGAAAATGGTATTTCATTTATGTGACAGACGTTATTTAGTCTGCTATACACAGTTCAGTAAAATGTTATTGTAATTGTAATATTGTTTGTTTTTTGCCAGTGAAATCATGGGACGTAAGGGTGGAAGCGCGGTGGATGCCGCTATTGCCACACTAGTGTGTGTTGGTGCGGCCAATCTGATGAGTAGCGGCATTGGAGGTGGACACTTCATGACCATTTATTTGAGGTATCACTGGACCAAATAAAATCCCATTGACTAGGTCATTATTTTTATTTTCATCGTGAATGGTTGTGAAAACATCTCAACTTTCATATCTATACATGTTTGTTTTTTGCTGAAATAAGTCAATAAAACATGTTCTTTGTGTTTTTGTGTGACTTGTCAAAATCTTAGTTAACGAAATTACACTGAAATTCCACCGAATTCTTTGATACAAAATCTGTAATAATTCATAAAGTATCTTGATATGTAAAATTTGTTTTATTTTATTTCATCAAAAAGAGAGATTTCATAATTTTCACCGTGTGACTGGTTATCCTATGCCGCCACATATTTTGTCAGTAACTTTTACATTTTGAACATATTGGATAAGCAAACGTTGAGCACCAGCATATTATTTATATTATATATTATCTTATTCATTTGTGACTAATGATAACCTTCGATTGATTCTCTTATATACTTAGCTGAATATGGCCTTCACCTATTGGCCTATTTACCTCGATTCACTTTGACATACATAAACATCATATACCTTTCCCCCTAATAGCCGATTTACATTGTTGGAGTTTGTGAGCGGAGGGAATGGGTGGGGTATCGTTATATCACCTTTGATCTGTTTGGGTTGGCCAATTCAGCTAAGGTTACGCTCTCTAAGGTGACGGTCATGGCCCTATATAGGCTTCGTTACTACTGGGGGTGTTCATACAAGGATGGAATGTATATATTAATGATAAAGATGATGTAGTGAAAGTTACTGCAATAATTGACATTTTCAGACAGTTTGATTATGGTGTTTGTGTGGATATGCTGATAAAAAGAAAACAAAACTGAAATGGCTATATTATTTTTTATTATACAGAAATTCCAGTAAAGTTCACACTATCATTGCAAGGGATATGGCGCCAGGAAAATCATCAGAGAATATGTTTGTTGGGATCAAAGGTTATAATAACGTTGTTGAAGGCAAGTAGTGTAAAGCGTACAATCCTTCTTGTTGTTATAAAGGTTATTATTATTATTTTTAGGGGTTTTGGGGTGTGTATGGGGTTTTTTGTGAGTTTTTTAAATTTATTTTATGAATGGGGTTACATTACTACCATGCAATGGGAAAACCTAGTAACTCACTTTTAGCAACGTTCGAGAAAACTGAAGAAAACAACCGATTTAAATCATTATTGACTATGTATGATTGACACAATGAATTTGTGATTCTCAGCTTAAGAGACATCCATTTCCATTCAATAATGCAAAAATAAGTCAGACAAGAGCCTAGTAAGTCAGGAAATCGTCATAGCTTAATTTTCATGAAAAAGCCAGTTACATGTACTAAGGGTTTACCATTGCATGGTGGATTAACTCAAAACTTGACTTGACTTAAAGGCACTGCTGTTAATTATTTTATGACGAATACCACTGCTGACCAGTGCATAAAGGTAACTTAATTACTATTAATATGTTGTTGTTTTTCTGGCTGTTAATGATACATTATAGAGTGTTTAATTATTTAACATCTTTTAATAGTAAATCACACGAATACAATCACTCCTTCAAAACATTTAGTATAATTCTGCTATCTAGACATTTCATAACATGTTATTCTTTTTTAAGAGTACAACCTTTATTCGGGCAGAAAATCGTGGTACTAGACATCGTTTTATTATGATGGCATTACCCAAAATGAGTATAATATTCATATAACAATTTTCGCGACATTTATACATAAAGACAAGGGATTGTCTGTTATTATATGATTCTGTATTAAAATATATCATCATTCCTCAAAAGATGTTGTTTTACCAGATGATTTTTGTCTATCGAAATAATTTTTTAATTCGTAATGTTAGTGGCAGTCCTTATAAAATGTAACATTAAAAACGTTATAAGAACTTGATTTTAAAAACGTATTAATTTGTTTTATGTTATTTGTGCTTTGTTATTATTAAAACATATTAACTTATAGTACATATTAAAATTTAAAAACATTACTTAAAGGGGCTCTATCATAATTATAAGTGTCGTAGATTGCAACTTAATCTATGACCTAAATAACTCCACAATAACAAAAATATATTACTGCACCATTAAATTATAATAGTATGCTATGATACTATCAAGATTCTTCTATATTATGAAGGTCAACTCGTGTCATTTTAAGTATACTAGTAAAGTGCTTTAATCAATAGAATGTTATTGTTTCAATTTAACTGATATTATGCTCTATTTTTGTTGTTATTTATGTTTTTATTTTAAGTATACTGGTAAATTGATTTAATCGATAGTATTTTGTTGTTTCAATTTAATTGAGGTTCTATTGTGGAACACACTCAGGGCTGGCTTTAGGCGCAGGTACATTTTTGGCACCTGATCTGTTAGAAGGCAGTTTTACTTGACAACACTAGATTATCTTAGCGCGGGGACGAATTGGGAACAATTGGTCCAATTGGCTAAAAGCCAAACCTGAACCCACTATATTAATACCTTAAAAGTATTACTTACATAACCGGCCTCCGTGACGCAGTGGTTAAGCTATCGGACTCGAGGCTGGTAGGTACTGAGATCAAATCTCAGTCGAGGCATGAAGCTCCAACCCAGAGTGAGTGCTTTGCAAAGCTCAGTGGGTAGGTATATACCACCTACACTGAGCAGTGGTCCACAACTGTTTTAACAAAAGCCGCGGTATGTGCTATTCTGTCTGTGGGATAGTGCATATAAAAGCTCCGTTGCTGTTTATCTTCTACTAACACTAACCTCTGTCCTGGACAGACAGCACAGGAACCTGTGTACAGCGTGCATATGACAGCGTGCTTGAACCTTAATTGGATATAAGCACGAAAATAAATACAACCAACCATTACTTACATTTCTTACTTAAAATATCAATTGTTTTTAATCAATGTATGTTTGGTAGACCAGGCTTTTGTAATAGGTTTCTGGCTTCAGTTTTATGTAATAATCTTATCTAAATATAGATATATTAAACAAGAAATTGTTAGCTTATTTGTAATGTTTAATGGCTATGAAAGGCTGTGCTAGCAGAACAGCTTTACAATGTCTTAACATAATATCTTTAAAAATGGGTTTGTGTTTGTTGTTTCATAGGTGTACTAAATATACATACTAAAAATATTATAATTTTTATTATAAATACATATTTCAAAATACAGCAACACATTCTTTTAGTTTCTTCATAAATGAACATGATTACCTACATTTAATTAGTTCCACGGGGAAGTAATGTGTATAAAAAAGGCTATGTTAGCTGAAAATACTTTACAATGTCTAAACATAATCACTAATATTTGTTTTTGTTATTTCACGGGAGGATTTTAAACTGGAGTTTCTGGTGAAGTAATGAATATAAAAAAAGCGTATGTTAGCTGAAAACACTTAATAATGTCTAACTATAAATTTTGACTAATAACTTTAACAATGGGTATGTGTTTGTTATTTCAAAGGAGGATTTGCTATTGGAGTTCCTGGTGAAGTGATGGGTATGTGGGAAGCATACAAACTCGGTGGCTCGCTTCCATGGGAGGATTTGTTCGAGCCAACCATCACACTATGTGAGGAGGGTATTCCCGTATCTCCTTCTGTTAGATCAACACTGGTCGCCACGAGAAATAGGGGATTCCTAGAAAGACACCCCAATTTAAGGTATATACTCTGTTCACAAATGGTATAACAAAGGTTGTTATATGTGGTTAGGTGTATCCCACTTACACCAACAATTGATCCACAACTGGTTTATAAAAGGCCTTGATGTGTGCTATTCTGTCCTTGGGATAGTGCATATAAACGATCCCTTGCTGTTTATAGATAACAGTAGCCGCGTTAGTGTGCTAGGTTTCGTCTCTTCTATTAATACTAACCTCTGTCCTGGACAGACAGCACAGGAAGGAGTAGTGTGCCCAGGACAGCATGCTTGAACCTTAATTATATATACAACCAACCAACCATCATCATCATCATCACTAACATCAAGGTTATAAGAAAAATCTTCATCATCATTATTATAAACGTTATCATCACAGCCATAAGCACCATCATAAGCATCACCATAACCATCATTATTGTTCTCGTCGTCATTTTGATCATAATTCTAAAAAGTGATACAGCTAACACAATTAATTTTTTATTTAAATTATTTTATGATTTTTTTAAATGATAAGCTTTACAAAGTTAAAATCTTTCTACTCACTGAACTTCCAATACTCATTTTCTGATACCCTCAAAATTCAACAACCTGCCATTCTTGTCATTGTGGAAGAAATACTACATCATCATCATCGTAATATAAAAAAAAAAACCATAATCATTTAAATAATAAACATCGTTATAAAAATCATCAAAAGCATTATAATCATTATAATAATTTTAAACAACACTGTCATCAACATCATCATTATTATTATCATCATCATCACTATAAGCATCATCATCATAATAATCAGCATCATCAGCATAAAGTTTTACAAGAAAGTTAACACATTTAATGAGAAGATAATTGATGGAACAGGTCAAATCTTTATTTTGTTTTAACCAACTATGAAATTATATTTAGAGATCTCCTGACCAATCCTGAGACCAACACTTATTATAATATTGGTGAAAAGATGAAACGACCTAAATATGCAGCAACTTTGCGCAAAATAGCACAGGAAGGAGCGATGACGTTCTACAACGGAAGTCTAATGAGGACAATCGTCAAAGAAATCAAAGATGCTGGTACGTTTAGGCATATTATGATGGCATCATTAGTCCTTCAACACTTTATTCTGCTAACGAACAAAATGAATATTTCTTCTTCTTCTGCCTTCAAGCTACAGTTGATCATGTTTTAGATTTGGAGTCCGGTTGTGGTGATAAAAACCGCTGTTTCTATCAAGTTTTCTTTGGAACCCCAAAGCTTGACAGCAAGTGTTGCTCCATTCGGCCAGTGCTTTATCCTGGCTTCATTGTTGAGGGGGGGGGGGGGGGTAATTGCTGAATGTGGTCTGGAGACTCTGGTCCTGTTTCACATGGGCATTAAAATGAATATATTTTAGAGGTCATTTTCGATATAAAATGTTGTCTGATGTAAAACCGTATTTTGACCATATGCTACAAACACCTAACAATCATAATACTGAAGATTAATATGCCAGTAGATTGCTAAACAGACTTCTGAATGATACTTAAAACCTTTTTTACAATGGCTGCTGAAGATACTCTGAAAATGTCAATTTCATCATACTAATCTATAAAGTCTATAAAGAACCTTTATTAAATGCGTCACTTGAGTTATATGTGCTGTATTACAACCCCTGAAATTTCCTGCGGTGATCTGTAATGCCGTGGAGATTGCCGTGAAGATTGCCGTGGAGGTTTTAATTCACCGCGGCACTTTTTTATCGCGAACTAAACCATTTTCAAGGTGTATTTCTTATTATTAAACAAAATATACACTTTACGCTAAAATTGCTCTGGAAAATGCCATGGACACTATTTCTCCAAAGCATTTATTTTGCCGTGGACATTTTCTTAATTGCGGGGTTGCTGATGATGTTAATTTCAGAAACCGATAAAGTGTCCTTATTCTTGTGGAACATATTCAAAGTCTGAGTTTAGATTGGAAACTAATGTTAAAGATTTACAAGCTTTGGAGTCACGAAAAGATAATAGGCCCTAAATATAGTGTATGGTAATATATTTAAGACACAAGTTATTAAGAATGATTTTGATTATAAATGTGTTACTGTTTTGCAGGTGGAATAATAACAGAAGAGGATATGAAGAACTACACAGCCAGTGTGAAAGATCCAATTGTCTTAACTTTGAATAACAACATGAAAATATACTCTCCTCCGCCGCCATCAAGCGGAGCTGTCCTGCTATATATCCTTAATATATTAGGAGGTACAGTCAGAACCGGATTTAGATAATGGGGGGGGGGGGGGCGGGGACACTTCAGGTTCGTGGGCTCCTCAACATAGAAATTAAATTGATTGATAAATAAAACAAATGAACTAAAATGAATGAATAGAACTTATTTTATAATTATTATAAAGGAAGTCCTTAGTGTAGAGGGCCCCCTCTGGCAGGGCCCAGGGCAATTGTCCCCTTATAAATCCGGCCCTGGGAACAGTATAATTTGAAGGTGTTGCTACTTTCCTGAAGAAGAATCGTAGATAACATTCTGTAGCTGCAAACTTCTTCAACTTTTCTCAAACCAAGAATAGAAGAGGTCGAAGCAAAATAAAGCCTACAAACGGGGTATTGGTTGGAATTAAAAAAATTATATATCCATTATTATAATGTCATGGAAACTGCGCGTCAGGCTGGTTATAATATATGTTAATAAATGTTTTATTCAATTTGATATGATGTAAACAGGAATATTTTTAATATACAATTTAAGCATGGCGTGATTGTGCTTAGCATGGCTCACTTAATTTTGAAACTGGTAACGTTGGTTCAAATCTGAAATAGCATGATTCAACATTGATCTGCAGGGTTTGAAATTAAGAAATTATTTTCACTCGCCTGGGGGACTAGTAGCTTTAAAACGTTACTCGTGCCCACCAAAAATCACTAGTCTGCTAGTTTTTAATATAGTGTGTTGTCTGTCGGTAGACAGCAAGCATCAGTAATTAACAGCTGTCTAACGTCAGAAACTCGGACTACGTGTAATATACATGTTGAGAAGACAAATCGTATTGGTGCTACTAAGTTGTTACTTTTTATATTATTTTTAGGGAACTCACTTAAAAGGTTGTATATAATATAGGTTTGATCGGCAAATTGTCGTCTGACAGCTACTATCTCAAAATAATACATATTCTTAATACAAGATTGGAAAAAAATATCTGATGGCCCGGGGGACTAGTGTCAGTAAGGATTTACTCGCCCCAGCGATTTTTATTCGCCTCAAGCGAGTGGGCGAGCGTTAGTTTCTATGCCTGGATTTGTTTCTTAACTTGGAGACAACTACTTGTGTCAATGATATATCACAGGGCCGTATGCAGGATTTTCTTTCAGGGGGTGCGTTTGTTAAGGCACGAAGTTTTATTTTCGTTTTTAACGTTATTCTAGTAAATTAGCGTCAATCCAAATTTGCATTTATGGACCTCAACAGATTTAGTGGGTGCGTGCACACCCGTCGCCCCTCACCCCACCCCTGCGTACGGACCTGTATCATCAATGTATTTATCATTGGTCCACCATCATTTTTGCCAGACATTCCTCTTTGGCTCAATGATCGGTGGTATAGTACATCATTGGTGTTACCGATGGTCCGCTGTTGGCAGACACTATATCATGAATGTCAACGAGAAATCAGACCTTAAATAGTAGTCTACAAACAGCTTTTGTTGTGGGTCAAAGTTCAAAGTGCAACCAGGATTTCAGGCAGCGGTCAATTTTTAATATACATATTCATGTATTTTAATAACACACAGTGGCGGATCCAGGGGTGATTTTCTGGATCCGCCACTGTCACACCTTTACTTTAAATGACATAAATGTATTGTATCTATTTAGGTTACAATTTTAACCCATATGACGTCATGACTACAAACAAATCAATACTGACCTATCACCGTATCGCAGAAGCGTTTAAATTTGCATACGCCATGAGAACGAATTTGGGTGACAGTGAAGCAGAAGATCAAACGTTCAGAGATAAATTAAACGGTGTAAGTTTATTTTAATTAAAGGTACACTGACATGTCTTTACGAGCCATATATATATATATATATGTATGTATGTATATATATATACACACACACACACACACACACACACGTATATATATGTATAGACATGTATATACATGTACGTGTGTGTGTGTATATATATATATATATATATATATACAGACACATGTACACACAAATACACATGGTCACATACACATACGCATTCAGAATATTTGAAATGTTGACTTGATTAGTCTCAATATCTGAATCAGTGCTTATAAAACTGTTTTAAAGTCCAGTGTTCCCATCTTAAAAGTTTAGATTGCAACAAAATTAATGTTTTTAATCGTGTATCACCTGTGAAAACAAGGGAAAGAGTATAGTATTTATTTTACGTCAAATAGTGTTTTATAAATAAGCTTTTTCTTTACTTCTTTTTTTAACATGGCACGAAACAAACCATCTAACGGAGAATGCACTTATGACGTAGCTTACTGTTGCAGGATTGGTTGTTACTTTCCTTGTCATCAGCAAGGGCGAAAATCCGTTCCTGAAAGTGGGGTGGACGGAACACACACTTGTCCAAAATGTGGGGGTGGGGGCGGACCATCCCTCTGCCCCCCTCCCAACACTCCACCATTATAGACCACTTGTGTACTTCGGTATATTTGCGCTAAAACCACATGGTTTAAAGTGTTACATTGAT
>JAULBS010124124.1:0-28865 GCA_032355785.1 Symmetromphalus regularis | reverse complement strand
TTACTTCCTTCAACTTGAATCTGTGCATTACTTCCTTCAACTTGAATCTGTGCATTACTTCCTTCAACTTGAATCTGTGCATTACTTCCTTCAACTTGAATCTGTGCATTACTTCCTTCAACTTGAATCTGTGCATTACTTCCTTCAACTTGAATCTGCCGTTTCTTCCTTCACCTTAAACAGCCATTATTTCATCCATAAATTGAGTATGAAGTTTTATTTGTTAATTTTACATCAGCTATTTTCTTTGTTAATCATGAATCTCTATATTACCCTTCCTTTCTTTAACTTGAATCTGCCATTTTTACTTTCACCTTAAACAGCCATTATTTCATCCATAAATTGAATATGAAGTTTTATTTGTTAATTTTGCATCTGCGATTTTCTTAGTTAATCACTATACTGTATATTACCTTTCCTTTCTTTAACTTAAATCTGCCATTTTTACCTTCACCTTAAACAGCCATTATTTCATCCATAAATTGAATCTGAAGTTTTATTTGTTAATTTTGCATCTGCGATTTTCTTTGTTACCCTTCCTTTCTTTAATTTGAATCTGCCATTTTTTCCTTCACCCTTAAGCTGGTATTATTTCATCCATAAACTTCAATCAGCAATTCTATTTGTTAATTTTACATCAGCTATTTTCTTTGTTAATTTTACATCAGCTATTTTCTTTGTTAATCCTAAACCTGGCTTCATTTATACCTTAACCTTTAAAGAGTAGCTGAAAAGCAATTCCGTTTGGGTTATTGTTTTCGTAAACAGTATATATACATGGGTAGCACAGTGTAAAAAAATAGTAGTATGGCTCAGAATTTCCAAAGTCAACCAAGCTGAGCCTTAAAAGAACTGTTACTTATGCAGAAATAAGAAATAACAGAAAAAAGTGGTACAGCCATGGTTGTACCAACCTTACTATCTGCGTCACACCCCTGATATAAACATCCACTAAAACAGAGGAGAAAAACTTTTTTTTTTATATAATTATCATTTTATGTTTTAGATGTTTAAGTTTCATCCACAAACAGCATGTTAAAAGCTTTCAAACCCAACATGACTTATCTCCCCTTTTTTTACCATGAGGTGGGCTTATCTAAAGTTTGTTTTATTTAACGACACCTTTAGAGCACATTGATTTTTATCTTATCATCGGCTATTGGACGTCATACATTTGGTCATTCTGACATATGTCTTTAGAGGAAACCCGCTGCCGCCACATAGGCTACTCCTTCCAATAAGCAGCAAGGGATCTTTTATAAGCACCCTCCCACAGACAGGACAGTACATACCACAGACTTTAATAAACCCATTGTGGACCAATGGTTGGAACGGAAAATAGCCCAAAGTGCATATGGGTCCACTGAAGAGGATCGATCAGACGACCGACTGGTTCAGAGGCAGACACACTACTAATGAAACAATCACTTACACGGAGCGTAAAACATGACAAGAGCGTGCTTTTTCTTGCGTAGAGCGGTTTTAAATGTCTCCTCCGTCAGATGAACTACTTCACTCTCTTGTTCTTCCCACCTGGGTTCTGGTGGGGGTGGCGGAGGTGGCTCCTTCGGACTGCAAAATACAACAGAAAAACATATAATCTTGATTGAATAATGGTTTAATACCACCCTCAACACATCCAAATTTTCCCTCTCTTTATGACTTGGTCACAACTATCTTTTGACCCCCCCATCCAATAAAAAAATATTTTTATCCCCCCCCCCCCTCAAAAATGTCTGCGTCTGCCCTTGTAAATGTAAAGTAAGATGAACTTACTCCTTCATGAAGTCAATAATCTTATCTTTTGTTCTTTCATTCAGTTCAAATGCATATTCTCCATCTCTGAAAAAAGAAACATTTACACATTAACGCAGGTTTCTTATAAAGAAGATTTATTTCGAAATACTATGTCAGACACCTAATAGCTGTTGAATAAACAATTCTTTCATTTCCAGTATTAGATTAATACGAATATCAAAACAAAGGAGAAAATTTTAATATTTCCAGTTTCTATTAGAAATAGTGGTCTTCATCTCCAGCATGGTGACCAAAGGGAGATAACCCAAAATAACCTCAAACAGACCAACCATGGTTCCAGTTAGACGATATGAAAAAAAAAAAAAAAAACATTGGGCAATTAAAAAACAGATTACTATTTTAGTATAAGCGTAGAATGAAATATATTAAAATAAAAATTTAATTTAAAAATAACTTACTTGAAATATTTAACTGGTTAACCGAATGATGAACATGAAAAATAAAACAAACCAAGATGACTTACAAATAAATTACATTTTTAAAGGACATATAGCTAAAAACAATTTATTAAATGGTTTTATATATAACACATTTTAATTTTCTGTCCATATCTAAAATTGTGTATTCTATCTTCAGTGTGTTCTCAGACTTCAAATGAAAATAAATGAGATAAAGCGGGGGGATGAGTTTGAAAGTGGGAATATGCCTTCCACCCCCTCCTGTCTGTCGAGATTTTTGAAAAAACACACAAGTAATCTGAGAAACATTCTGACAGTATCTAGAGTCAACATTTCAAGGTTTGCCCTGAAGAAATCTGTCCATAATCTATAAGATTTTAACAAGATACTGTATTAAATTATAACATACTATAAGTCAGATATTTAATAGCATTTTTTTTTAAACCTAACGACTGGTGGAGACCCATCTTGTTACACCATAGATGGAAAGCTATACTAGGGCTCTCAGTAGTTTGAGAAGTTGCAGGGTACAACAGTCTTGGTAGCCGGCAATCTCAGCATGCATAATATATATATATTACCAAAAATCTATTAAAGGCAGTGACCGGGTACTTTTGAGGGCACTGATAATATAGACATGAATGGGAAAATAGACAATATACCCATATAAACCAGTGTTTTATTGCAGGAAGAGTTCACTTTAAAAGTGTAAAAGTCATTTCAATACAATTACACACTCGGTTGAGGAAATAAAAAAGTAAAGTAAAGTTTGTTTTATTTAACGACGTCTCTAGAGCACATTGATTTTTAATCTTATCAGTGGCTATTGGACGTCAATCATATGGTCATTCTGACATATATATTTAGAGGAAACCCGCTGCCGCCACATTGGCTACTCTTTCCGATAAGCAGCAAGGGGTCTTTTATATGCACCGTCCCATAGACAGGACAGCACATACCACAGCCTTTGATAAACCAGTTGTGGACCACCGGTTGGAACGGAAAATAGCCCAAACTGCAAATGGGTGCACAGAGAAGGATCGATCCGATGACCGACCGGTTCACAGGTAGACACTCTACTGTTTGAGCTAGATCCTGCTCCCAGTTGAGGAAATAAGCCAATAAAAATGCAGACAATCTTTTTTTCCAAAAAAAGGAGAAAATAAAGGAGATCTAACAGAATCATGAAAGGAGATTCTTTTAAATAAAGGAGACAAGTACAACTGATATCATATAAACATATTATCAGTAAATTTGAACAAAATATATATTGCGAAAATAGTTTTGGAACAAGAGAAAATTTCAATATTTAATTAGCAAAAAAAGATCATTTCAGTATAAAAAATGTCTACCTGTAGGAAACCCTTTTACTTTATATTCTTCTCCCAATTTCTTAGCTTTTGTTGCATCTACTGCTGCTAAAATACCCGGTATCTACAAAAAAAAGAAGCAAAGTTTGTTTTATTTAATGGCGCCTAGAGCACATTGATTTTTATTTTATCATCAGCTATTGGACATCAATCATATGGTCATTCTGACATATGTATTTAGAAGAAACCTGCCACCGCCACATAGGCTATTCTTTTCTGATAAGAAGCAATTTTTTTTTTTTTTGCACCGTCCCACAGGCAGGACACCACATACCACAGACTTTGATGAACCAGTTGTGGATCACTGGTTGGAACAGAAAATAGCCCAAACTGCGGTTTCTACAAAAAGTTTAAATCTATTTATTTATTCTATATCTGTTTAATGACTCCCAGCACAAACATTTTAAAAATAAATTACTGTATAAATGTAGAGGCACCAATTTTCTGCAATAAAGGAAACGTGGACAGAATCGCAGAAAAACCTATCTGAAACAGAATTCCAGAATTTCTCCGAAAACATTATTATTCGTCTTCAAATAGCGCAGTTTATTAATTAAACAGATTTTGGATACAGAAAATATTGATACCTGACTACACTGATATCTGTACGTTTTACGCCAAATTAGTTTAGCCCACAGATGATCACCAGTCATTTGATATATGCTTCCATCGATTTTATAAAGGAGAAAACCGCACATTTTAAAAAATATTTCTTTTGCTCTAACTTTCCGACAATTATGCCATTTATTACATATTTTGGGTCGATTTATTTATAATATTCTTCATAATTTAAAACGATGAAAATTGGTTTTCACGTTTGGTAAATAAATGATATAATTAAAGTAATTTATTATGTGATTGATTCTAATTATATTCCTAGATTATGCAAAAACCGAGAATTACCGAACTCATTCATGGCATATTAAACAAATTTTAATGTATGTTAGTGTGTGTGTATTTAATGGAAAATATTTCAATGGAACAAACAATGAAATTATTAAATTCACGGTAATGGAAAAAAAACGGAACTTGTTAAATTCTGAAATGGAAAAATCTGAAATGGAAAATCAGTGCCTCCAACAGTCCCACAGAATTTAAGGAACTTATATTAGATCTCGTTTTCATATCACGCAAGACATTTTAACGGAACCATGGTATAGGTAATTTCATATAGAGTGGATCTATTTTTTTTCTCATTTAAAAATTTCAAATTTCATGATCGGAACTCCTCGTGAGGCAAAATAAATTGGTACGAAATGTTTTTGCCCCTACAAAATTTTTCAGAAGTTTTAAAATAACAGTTAATGGGGGAATACCCGTCATGTGACCCGAAATATATATGTCACACCTTCAAAGGAAAAAGAAAAACTTTTTTTTTCGATTTATTTGTCCATGAGCATAATTCATTAATATTTTTTAAATATTGATAATATGCGAGATGTGGTGGTCATGTAAGTAGTTGAATGAAGTATTTCTATGGACAAATCAAACGTTTATATTTAAAATTAATTCTTTGTTTGGAAATTAATTAGGTCAAGGATCCATGGGACTATGCCTTTAAGATGGAATTGTTTAATATCTTAATCCAAAAAGACACTGATTTTGAAATAGAATTTTTAATTAGATAATAGAACATGGTATCTACCAGGTAATTGCGATCAACACAAAATATATTCAGGCTCTTTCAACAATTTCAGTTTACAATATCATGAAGAAGTCTTCTGAAAACCTAAATTAAAAAACTTGCTGTGTATTCTCTGTTCTTCAGTATTTTCTAACAATCAATTAAATTTATTCATTTTACATAAAATAATTTTTAATGAAGAAAATATCTTTAATTTATATTCAACATAAAATTTATCTCCTTAAACAAGAAGCACCTAGTTTAAATTTAATGTTTCTACAATTTTGTTCCCAGGACATGACTACCAAAAATAAGTGCCAAATAACAGACAGTGTGCCAAGATGATATAACAAGTGTAAGATCACACCCTATGGCTGCAGTGCAGTTAATGTGTTGATAATGTCAGTTTATATCAGAACATTAACCAGTACATATTGGTGTCTAGTCAAATGTGCAATACCATACACATGGCACCAATCTGATGGAACATGATTGTGTGAAATACAGGCCTAGGTATAGATGTTTGTGTTGTTATTCCATTAAAACTGTTTTGAAGTCAAATCATGCACAAGTTAGTATTCCATAATACAAAAATTGCACCAACTGCACATAGAATGTATGTATTATCGATTGACTAAATAATGGTTTAACGACTCCTCAGCATAAAAATAAGCATTGGCTACTGAAAGTATGTATGATTGAATGAACAACAAAAATCTAAATTAAAATCAACCAATCTTTTCAAAGTGTTCCACTTAATGACTAATATATAAATTACTAATATTTTTTGAAAATGACACAGAGTAATAAAAATGGGAGGTGTTATGATTCCAAACAAGACAGCTATTTTTCTATACATCTGAGTTTAGTTATTATTAGCTATTTGCTTCTCTAGAAAATAATTACAGTGAAATGGAACTCATGAAAAGAAAATACAATAAAATACACATGTATGTGCATATCTGCAAAATATAATCTCAAATAAACATTCTTCAGGAGTTCTGCACTTAAATCTCACTTTAAACAAACATCTATCTACCTTCAGTCCATCAACCTTCTTATGTTTACATTCAAAGAAATATGTTTCCTCTAATAGCAGATAACATCAATATTTTTCATTTTTGTCTAATTTATCAGGAGGAAGTCTATTTTTGACAGGTACAATTCCTGACAGTTAGAATAGTGGTATTTTGCAGCTGCTTGGGGGAGCAGTTTCCATTTCAAAAGCAGACTACAGATAAAAATGTAATTACACATTATGCAATTCATCAATAAGTTATGGGAATTCTCCTGAATACACATTTTTCATAATCTCTTTAACTTAGTTACTTACACCTTCACTGTTACTTGTCACTGTTTAAAACGTTATATTTGCGTAACAAGTAGTAATTGAGGTTACACAATATTTGTGGAATGTGGTTTGCCAGGTGGGCAGATGTGGATATGAGACTGAGAGTCACACAACTGGGCAACTGTTAAGTTCAATTGTATATTTATTTTTCTGTTCTTACTGAAAGCATTCATCTAACAGATTTTATGAGGATTTCAATATAAAATATTATTTTAACATTACTGAAAGTAAGTCACGAAATTAATAGTTCATTCTTCATTAAATCAGCACATTTTAACATTTATTCTTGAAAATTAATTTTCAATTGAACTTTCAACAATTATTTTATTCAAAAGAGCTCTATAAATTTCAAGAAACCAAATCAAAATTTTCAGGTTCTTAAAGTCTACAGAACTTTATATTACTATCTGCAAATGAATACTGAGAATGAATTATATGGTAGTTAAGTTATTTGCAGTGGACAAAAAAAAAAGATAATTTTTTTCGTGGGTCCAATAATGGTTTCCAAACTTATAGTCTGTTTATGTTACTTGGAACATGAATATTTACAAATAAAAACCAAAATATATAACTTACCTCATTAATGTCGATATTTTTTTAAATAAAAAAAATGTCCTATTTTTTTTGTCTTGGTTGGTGTGTCCATTGATTCTATATTATTTAAATGGCAGTCAAAAGTATTGTTTTTGCATTTCGAGGCGATGTTACTTAGAACGCCATGTTTTATTTTCTGCAGACTTAATATAAAAATGGGGGTGTTAGGTAATTATTTGTATAATGTATTTTTAAGCTACGCAATTATTATTTTACAAATATATTTATTATAATTTAATATCAATGTCATATTTGTAAAGATTTATTTATTAAAGCAAAAACAATGAACGACATACAAATATTACCAGAAATGACCGAGATGTTCGGAATGTTAAATTGGGTAGTTACCTCACTTTGTAATGAACTTGTATTCCATCCTTAACATTGCCATGAAACATTTTTGTTTTTCATATACGAATGAATGGATAATATTTAAAATTAATATTTAACAAAGTAATGAAAAAAACTGGAACAAAAGACTTTTTTGCTATTTCCAAAACTCTAGTCCTTTTTTTGCCTAGGTTCATGCCAACTAAAGTAATCGACAAAAATCCATGTTCCAAATAGTGTATACAGACTATAAGATAGGACAACATGTTTTAATAAACACAGATATAGATGTTTTAGAAACATAATACAAGATTTAAAAAAAACTAATTAATACAGGTGTACAATGGAGCTATAGGACACAGATTTTACCAAATCTGCTAATTTAGCAATAATGAATCTAAAGTAAGCAAGAAATTAATTATGCTAACAATCTAACAACTACAGAGATGTAAAAATTAACAGACACCTTAATTTAACTCAATAACATAATGTTTTTAAAATGCAAGACATTTGGTTGCTTATTGACACCCTTTAGAGGAAACCCATTACTACCACATGGGCTTCTCTTTCTGATTAGCAGCAAGAGACCTTTTATAAGTGCTTTCCAACAGACAGGATAGCACATACCATGGCCTTTGATAAACCAGTTGTAGACCACTATTAGGTTCAAATGTCATACACCTACCCACTGAGCCTTGCAGAGCACTTATTCTGGTTTTGAGCTGGTATCAAGATTAAAAATACCATGCCTCAAAAGATATTTGATCCCTGTACCTACTAGGTGCATCTGCACAAACAATAAAAATAATAATTTTACATTATGGGGCAAAACATATTTTCAAGTTAAAAATATTTTTAAGTTTCACTAAAAATGTTTTCCCCAACACAGAAGTTAAAACACAAAGGGGCTGACTATGTTTAGGTTAGGTGTAACAAGAAACATACCTGAAAACAGAGAACCTCAGCACAAAAAAACAAAACAAGCTTATGAACTAGTTTCCTTACATCAGTAACATGAATGAGACACTGAACAGTGTATCAACTCTTTCCAATCTCTCTTGCCAGAAGTCTGCCCAGTGAGGCAGGCTGATATGAATTCTTAGCTTTATTTACAATCCTGCACCCTGCAGAAACACAGCTGCATTTCATTGCCTTTCTACAAATATCTCACTTACCTAGCTAAATTTGATATGTCTGTTTAATAATGCATTAACTGATCATTAACCCCAAAATGAGTTTGCCTTAAATAATCATTAAAAGGTACTAACTATAGTATTTATTTATTTAAAGTTATAGGTGAAGATGGAATGGGAGTTAAAAACTTGAAACAGCAATGTTTTTATCACAACAGAAATAACATTAGCTTTCCTGTGTATTCAGTTGTGAAGAAAAATGAAAAACAAGCAACCCACATACATGTTACAAAATAAAAAGTCATGGGTGAGATTAAGAGTTGGTTGTACAAAGTACTAGTAACAATATGGATATACATTTATTGATTAGATGTTCCAGATACTGACCAAAATTAGGTAATAGCAAAACAAAGAAAATTCCTCAAGAACCAAACATTATATATAATCAATCTAACTTTGATCTTTTAAATACCAGCAATAGTTGAAATGATCTACCTGTCCCAATCAAATGCCCATATTAACCATTTATAAACTCCAGAACTTCAATAATTCATTTCAGTTCACTTTAATGATTTATTTGTTTGCAGCTACAAACAAGATTTTCATCTGTAAACTGTGTTTGTATTTATGCAAGTTTTATTACTTTTAATGAAATTCATTTTTCACATAAGGATTTAAATTTCACAAATAACAAAATATTTAAATTAATATTATGAAAATAATCCTGTCACATGTATAAGGATCTGAATTTATCAATGTGTTACATATATCCAGGTCAGTTTTAAGTATGATTTTCAGTCCCATTCAGGTATATTCAAACCCTCATGCCCCTCTGATATCTGTTCATTTGGGTATAGATGTCAAGGGTTCAGAATTGGACAACTTCAAAAACTAAATGTCAAGACACTCACAATGCCAGTCATCAAAGGTACATGTACGTAGATCTTAAGAAGGTTATAAAACAAAGATGTGTTCATTAAATGTATGATCAATTGGAGAATACAAATATTCAGTGCCAACAAAATTTATGGATTTCATCCATCCTCCAAAAATCATCCACTGAAATCTCTATACCTCATGTACAGAGGAAATTCATGTTATCGATTTACATTAATTGATGCTGTCTAGACAAATCTTGAACTTTATTAATTCATATAATGGTATATTTGGATGCCAATATAAAACAGGCCTCAAATCTAGCCACCCAGCAACTATTTGACTAGCAAATCACACGCACGCACACATACACACATTATATTATATATATATCAAGCATGGAAATAAGTGCTCAGTCACAGACATTGTCCGGTACAAAATTGTCATTTGTCAAGCTTTGACAGTCACAAATTTAATATTAGCGGTCTGTTCGATGCTGTACATTTAAAATGTATATTTTGAGGAGTTTCAAGTTCATACACATGCTTACATATGCCTAGCCGTAACTGAACAGTCGCCACTACATTTACGGAGTAAATCTATTAATAGACCTGATCAATAATAATTTGAACCTGAATCCGTCATCGTTCGACTTATTCCAAATGACCTAAATAACCTGCGAATGACCTAAATAACCGGCAACATTAACTTGAAGTCGCCAAAACTTTTGATGATTTTTTGTTTAACATCCACCTGTCCACTCCCCAATCAGTGTCATTAAATGATATCGGTTGATAATATAGAATTAGTGGTGTAAATGGGATTTAGATATGCTGCTAAAATATGTTATGTTAGGCCTGTGCTTGTGTCACGTGATTGGTCAAGAATGCAAGACGTTGAACAAAATTGCAACATTTTAGAACAGAACGTTCCAGTACCTTATGTACACTTACCTTCGCTACAAAAAAAAATTGCATTTGAGTTTTCATTTTACATTTTTGCGAGGAATTATTTTCGTGACCACGTCCCCCAATAATAAAAAAGGAACATTTACCAAACTCTTTTGAGTTACAGTTTCATTTATACGCTTTGACATTATCCATGTGTTATATATATTTCCGATGTCTTATGAACACGTGCATGATGCAACTTTTTAGACAAATAGTATAATTTATTGATTATACACTCAAGTTTCCATTCAGATTAACAAAAAATATTCATAATTATTGATGAATAATCACATATATCCTTTGTAAAAACAAAGAAAAGTGAAACCCGCGTTTGTACGAAATGTCGATAACTTGTTGAATGTATTACAAATTTACAGTATGGCGTTCATAGCCAAATCGGAAATAAGTTCGCGTGTATTTAAATTCGCGGCAATATCCGCATGTTCATGGTACATTTTATTCGCACATTTTTTTGTGTGCATATTTGGAGTACTTTTCTGAAATGGGTGATGATTTGGTACAAACAAATGCGTCCATGTGGTTGAAACATGACGAAAATTTGAAAGTTGAAGTATCTGATGTGTGCAATAAAAAAACCACTATTCTTTAAAACTAATATTATTTATTTCAATATTAAATTTTATAAATTTCAATTTAATTTGGTGACAGGTACGTTTTCGTTTTCGACCGGCACAAATTGACTGATATTGGACATTTTGACAGGCACATCTCAAAAAATTATTTCCAGGCTTGTATATATTCCACATATGTATCATACACCTTGTGTAAATGTTAAAATGCAATCATGATCTTTACACTGGATTATTTCCTTACACAGTATGTGAGATTTTAGTATATTCTTCTATGTGTAACGATACACTTTCTAATCTTTATTAATATAAGCATGTTACTAGTCCATACATTTCTAATAGCTGCCCTGATTCTGTTTAAACAATCACTAATTACCATTTTGTTAAAAAAAAAAAAAATCTAGTTTCCAAAGCATTATGTCCAACTATAAATATGTAGAATAAATTAATCTTTTGTTAAAATTAGAGGACATAGAAATTGGATCTGTAAAACTGATGTTTCACAAGTGAACTTTTAAAAATAGATTATGAACTACAAACAGCATTCTTAAATACCAACCAAAATTATTTCCCTTAAGTAATTACATCCTCTTCCTCCCTTCTAATTCAGTTCCCATAGAATATGAGTACACAAATACAGAACTTGTTATCAAATAAAATGTAAATATTGTAATACATGTAGATGAAGTGTTACACAGTTAAATAGTCTAAATTATACTTCTTTGATCCTTCATATATTTAAGTATGTTTTACTTTTATTTTTATATCCAATTGTTGTTCAACCTACTGTTAAATTACTAACTTAAAAGTGGTAATATAATCACAATAAATATACTTGTAAGATAAGATGAGCTCTTATAGAAAATCATTTTCAAAATCTAGAAGTTTTAAAAAGGAGCCCTATTGATAATCTACAAATGGTACAAGTACTTTCCATACACTACATCAAGATGTTCACGGTTCAGTCATGAAGTTGAACATGTTAATTGTTTAGTCTAGATTTTATACTACAGGGGGGTAGGACCCTTGCAATAATTCTCTTAAATATGTTCCTTATTATGGGGTGCCAAGTGTACAAAAATTATTTAAACTATTTTAACCCCTTTTTCGGCACATTTAATTTAAATATGTGTTTATATAATTTAAAAAAAAAAATTGTACTAAATATTTGTTAAATAAATAAATTTATTAAATATCTTCAACATATAAATTATAATAAATGTCTTTTTATATATATATATATATATCAGGGCTTGAAAACTCCACTTTTATATATGATTTAGCTAAATGTCATTTAATATATGTTGAATATATTTAATATATGTTACAAATATTTAATAAATATTGCAGAGATTTATTTTATTTTTTTATTTATTTAATAAATACTGTAGATATTTAATAAATAAGTGTCAGCATGATTTAAAGCTAAATATCATTTAGCTAAATTATTTCTATATATACATAATTTACCTAAATGACATTTAATATATGTTGAAAATATTTAATATATGTTGGAAATATTTAATATACATATATAGATTTAATAAATAATTTAAAATATTTAATATATATATATATATAGATTTAATAAATAATTTATTTATTTAATAAATACTTGGACATATTTTTTTAATTTATTATATAAACACGTATATAAAAATTTTAAATGTGCCGAAAAAGGGGTTAAAATAGCTTAAATATTTTTTTAACTTATTGTTGAATTATTCACTGGCAAATTCTGATGTTCAGAAACTGGATCACACACCCCCCCACCCATATGAATTTCATTCCCACGCCCCTGTACTACAAAAATGTGAATTAAATGATAAAAATTTAAAATATAATATCAAAATTAACCTTAATGTGACTTAATAATCCAACAAAGTGATTTTTAATAAGTTTTCATTCAAAACTTTAAAGGTGTGATGGTTTATTTTTAAGAACCTCTCTGATTGCAACGTCTGTGACAATAGAACTCCCCACATATTTTAATTTATTAAAGTGTACTGATTAATAAAAAAATATGCAACAGTGTTCTAAATATTGTTTTTATCATATCTAAATAAAAGGTGGCTGCAAAAACCTAACAATATAACGAATATTCAGATTTGTTATATTGTTTACTATAATTTTGTTTTAATATATAATAAAGTGTCATAAATTATTCAGTGAAAACGGGCACCTATAGGCAAAAAAGTGTTATCTTTTCCTGAAATACTAAACTTAAAAGACTAAAATGCTGTCGATATTAAATTTTAATGTTTAGGCTTTATAGTCTACACCTCCCTTTATATCCACCACTGAGGATCCGCCACTGCATTGCCATTGTCCAAACGAATCACTCAATGAAATTCTGTCATTCCTTGCGAAAACCATCCATCTCAACCAAGGAAACAGTTAGCTACAGCTCTACAATATAATACTTTAACTAATAATATAAATTTTAATCGACTGAAAAGGAACCCACTTTGCAAAAGGACGCCAGTAATGTTACATCGTTTTGGAACAAACGTTAAATTTAACAGTGATGTATAAATATATTCAGGACAAAATTGTAGTTATATAATTATGAGCAGAAAACGATTTTGATAAAACAACAAACATTCTACGCAACACATTTTGTTTAAGCTTTAAACCTTTTCTCTTTCTTGTGTCGTCTGCTTCTAAAAGATTTTATTTTTACTTCTTGAGCATGCGCGTAAAACAAGCGCGAAAAAAATATCCAATCGCTTCATGACTTTCTTAAAGTAGCAATTCTAATTTAGATACTAATTTGTTATAAATTTATTTATTTACTGTTTTCTTTTGATACGTAAGCAGGTTAATGATGAAATAACCTTGAAAATTAAAGTACAGTGTTGTTCTGATTTTTAGATGAGTCTTTCGACTGATATGTTATGGCATGTCATCACACTTTTAAAATACAACTATCAGTTTGAATTTCCGCTAGTCACCTGCCTGATGATGCATGTTGGGAAAAAAAATCTTCTCGGGGCACGTTTTTTGTGGACTATATTAAAATTTTGTATTTCAAACGTAGGCTATTTTCCCCACATTAATAAAATTCCTATATTTTTATATTCAGAGTAGGGCAAAGTGTCCTAAACTCGACCAAGTCCTAATCTCGACCACAAATTTAAGTCAATATATTTTGAAAATGTATTTGAAATCGTTACTTAAAATTGGCTTTTTCAAATCAAAACAACTGGTAGTGTGTTCTGAAATTCGAATTAAACTGAAAAACCTAAAACTATTAATTTCAGAAACGTTCATTTTTAAGCCTAATTTGGGTCTATTTATGTCGACAGCTTTACCTACATAAACTTATTTCAGGTGCACTTTTCTTTTGTATTCTACCACAGACGGAAGTGGTTTTTTTCTTTTAAAATATCCGTTTCATGTTCTTTCTGTAATAAAATTTGTTAAATTAAGAAATATTAAATTGTAAATTAAAGACACCTATTTATATCGTAGGTATACATGTGACCTAATCTCGACCAATTAAAAGTCCATTTCTCGACCATGATCGAGATTAGGTTAGGTGGTCGAGATAAGGTCAAGTATATTAAATACTCATTAATTCTGTATAAACTTTAAATCCAAAAGATTCAAATCAAATACCAATCCCAGAAATGTACATATAATCAGAATTTCTATCGATATTAATCATCCGTACCTAAAATGAAATCAACGAGACAGTCGAAAATCGCTTCGTAGATACACCAGGAGATGTTGTGAGAAACATGTTCCGTGAATGAATTATTCTGGGTGGAATGTAATTTTATATGTAAAACAATCTGATTAAAATTGGATTTGTAATGACTGTAATATCATTCTTAAAACAGTAGCGGATCCCAACTATAAGCTTTGTACTTAGTGTTCATGGACGTCCGGGCTAGGGGGTCGGCAAGGCCATAGCTAGGCTAGTGGGAGATGGTAGCTGCCCCCACCCCACGCCCGAAAAAAAAAACTGTAAAGATCAATAGAAACAAACTTAAAAGAAAATACTCTTCTTTACTGAAATAGTTGTAAATGTCATTTCAGAGCCTCGAGATTTCAAAATTTCATGGAGGACACCCTAGAACCCATTTGTGCCTCGCGCCTTCAGCACTCGTCCTTTCCAAGAATTTATCTGGCCCTGCAAACAAAAATTTCTAGCTACAGCCATGGCTGGGTTAGGGTTATTACCTCCTCCACCATATTCCGGCAAAGCAATTGGGAAAAACATGAATATCGGTGTATCAGTGTATAAATTCGGGCAAATCAATCCCGCCTCTGCCCCCCCTCCTAGCCCTTAACCAAAAAGTCTCCATACATTAATGCTAGTGTTCATTGTCACTGGAGAAATAATAAAAGAATGGCAATGCACACATCAAAATAAAAGAACATGTTAACTGAATATCCTAAATAAAGAGTGTTAAAACAAGAAAAATAGATTACAAAACAAATTAAAGGATTTTGTTGTTTAAAGACATCTAAGTACACTATTAAATCAGTGATTATTATTCTCTCGTTTTTGACTGAAAAAATATCTGGTTAGAATGGAAAAAAAACATTCAAAGATGAATTACAAATATACCATGAACTAAAATTGCTGAATTGGTAAGCAGCTGTTCATCATAAAAGGACATATGACAGGTGTCAAGTTCGAGTCCTTTACTGCTTTAAGGTGGGCAGGATACGCTCAAAAGAACGTCTAATGGGGGGAATATCCGTCATGTGACTCGAAATATTTACGTCACACCCCCTTTAGCAAAACATTTTCAGTTTTTCCCTGAGCATAATTCATTATTTTTAAAATATTGATAAGCGAGATGCGGTGGTTATGCAAATAGCTGAATGAAGTATTTCTGTGGACAAATCAAATGTTTATATTTAAAATTGATTCTTTGTTTGGAAATTAACGAGATCAAGGGTCTGTGGGTCTATGCGTTTATTATATTAGAAAATTTAAGTTTGGTTTTGTTTTAAAATATTTGATAAAAGTATTTAGCATTTCAGTTATGGTTTGGAATTTTAGTTTTGGTTGCAGCTTTTAGTATTTTTCATTTTATGTATGTCGATATTATTAGCAAACATACATTGGCAGTAAACAATACCAATGTCAACCAATTCCATAGATTCTCAAATGAGCAGAATAAGTGATGCATTAAATTAGACTATTTTATGTTCTGACAATGTTGTTCATTTCCAGTTTTGTTCCTTTGGAAGGAATTGTAGAATATCTTATCTAATTAAGCAGGTATTAAAATTTAAATCAGTTGTGTATAAAAAAAAAACTCAAAATTGTAGGAAATATTTTTTATTTCACAATACAAAAAAAAACAATTGCAATAAAAGCACATTAATTTTAATTTTTATTAGGACATCAAAACAAATAAGCACAAGAATACACATAAGCAAAAAAAAATAATAAAAAAAATTAATTGTAATAATATAGTAATAATATTGTTTATAATTTAATGATATATTTTTCATTTGATATTTTTGATGGTGTACAGAAATAAAATTATCAACAGTTTGAACACACTGAGATGATAACAAGAGATTATACGGATTGTATGTACAAAATAACGATTACATGTTATATTAAATACATTCATGATATAACAAGATTTTTCTACATAGTAATTAGTATAAAATTATTTTTAAAAAGAAATGAAAAAGAAAAAGTGAATAGTGCTTATAGCAATAATATGCCCCTGGCTTTCAGCCCAAAATTGTTTGTTCACACTGTATTGACTGACAGTTTATAATAAGTTAACTCAGTAAGTTTAATTCAATGAAAAAACACTATACTAAAATGAGATTGATCAATGTTTTCTGAAGGGATGACACCATCTTTATGATATTCAATGTTATTTGAAAGCAATATTCTTGCTGCTCCAGCATTGCTTTTCAGAATTTTGTTTTAATGGTATTGGTGTCATATATTTTATGACAAGAAACGACAAAATATAAAATATCAAATTTATAGCAGTGCAATCTATTTATGACACTCACACTTTGCCTTAAAATGATGCTTGTCAAAACTACTAATTATTCATTGCTGGTTTTAACAAAAGCCATAGCATCCTGACACAAAGATCGTTTCATCAGTTCTAATAACAGAAGTTACAAGAGGTTTTTGTTATTTCATTATTATTAAAAAAAACGTTTACCATGATAATCAGTATCCAGTTCCTGGAAAGTATTAATTTGTGCAAAAGTATATTTACGTAATAAATGTCTATAAACATAGCATCAACTTATGTTAATGATTCATTTAAGTGATTTACTATTGGAATATAAAAATGTGTATAGCAAAGCAGGTATACTAAAGTCAAAAGAAAATAACAGTTTAGTGTGTGACAGATTAAAATTGTGTTCTATCTTCACAGACATGATACATGCACACCTCCAGTATGTGCAAAACTGGTAAAGATGAACAAAATGTACATACCATGTACAGATAGACAAGGATTATAAAAACTGTATGCAAACATAGTGGACCATGCTCAGGGGGCTGTATGTCAAAGCTTAAACCCCCACAGTCTCACTATTCATAGCTGATTAATTCTACATATATAAACACAGCATATTCAAGTTAGTGAACTTTCAGAAGAAACTGGAATTAAAATTGAGACCAAAGAAGACAGAATAAGAATGATCTACACCCTTGCAAAACACAATTCTTACCTACAATCCAAAGCATAAAGACAAACAGGCATTGAAATTGTATTAGTAACAAGTGTGGTCCCATGATGTAAAATCTTTAAGCCTGATTTGATAATTCAAACTGTGTTAACATGTGTTAAAAGAATAGGATAAAATGAGGACTGAGCTTGAACCATCAAGAAGAAAGCAGGCTTTAGATACACACACTCAGAGCTCAAAACTGAACACCTTTCACCATAATGCCACACTGAATGCCTTTCTCATATGTGTTTTAAACCTCGAGTCCAAACTCTTAACATTTTATAAGCACAGGCTTTTTGTGCTCTATGGCAAAGCATCCAGCTCCTAAACAAATAAGGTAGTTAAACTGCATGTGAATTGTGTCTGGTGATGTCACATGGCATCGGGATTTGAGGAAAGGGGATTAATTGTTGATAATGGCGATGTACCTGAACAAATGTAAATTAAAAATGTTGGTGTTATTTTGTATAAGTATAACAAGATAAAATAGTGACCCAAACACAAAATAATTTTATTTATTGAAAAGAATCACATCTCTGATGTGTAGAACTTCAGGTTTGAATGATTTTACAAGCTGATTACAGTAAATTTTTATACTGATATATGAATGAAAGTGTTAAAAAGTCTTCATTTCAAAATACTATGTCATGCTGTAAAACACTAAAAATAAAGAGAAGTACAAAACTCCCACCTATAACAAATTCAAAATACCTTGGTCAATAATAATGATAATAAAAGGAAGTCTGTATTATTTTGTACAAGAAGATGAAAATTTATATGAGAACAACCACATGAAATGGCTGAAACAAAATAAGAATGAATCATAATTGAAATAACAGCTCTTTTATTCTGGTGTATTTTTAACAGTTTTAGCTGCTTTTAATTTATGGTATGTTTTATGTATGATGCAGGTATTGTGCAACAAGGCAGATGTTGGCAAAATGTCAGACCCTTCCATTTACTGTATGATGTAAATATAGACAGTATTCCATCAGCAGTGTTTTCAAAACAAATCTACCAGGTGTCGGGAAGGAAACCATATTTCATCAATCTTAGAAACAATGGTACAGACCATTAAGTCAAAAGATGATTTTAAAAAAATCTAATAAAAAAAAAAAAACATAGTGTAAATTTAAATTTATTTGACTATGCAATGATTTTTTTTGTGATCTAGTAAACATACTTTGACCAGTAAAAACAAACTGCATCCCAATACCCAATGTTATAATGACACCCCAGATTTTAACACTAATGTATTTTCACCCATGCCTACCAACATTTGAAAATATAAAACAAATGCATGGCATACAAATATGGTATAGAAATCAAAGTTACAATACATGAAAAATAATAATTAGTTGCAAATAATATGCCAAAATGAGAAAATCTTTCACTGAAGATAAAATGTTTTATAGCAAAATTATTCTATTCCTTTGGAAAAAATAGACCAATCTTGATCCTGGAAAATACATCTATTTTATAGGACACCGCTAAAAGCTGTTCAAGACTGGCTGAATTTGGTGGAAGCAACTGAATCCTATTGACTTTTGACATGACACAGATGCATGATATGTGATATGGCAAATAAAAACAGCACCACATGTGCAAATGTCAGACATCTTTTCTCACACATGTAATTCATACGTATGAGCCTTCTTGCATATAATCAGCATCACAATGTCTCACATCTTCAAAGAGAACACAAAAGTGTATCAATATATTCCATTCATCAGGTACAACATATATCACAACTGACTAAAGCAACATTGGCAAACATTCTACACAATGTACAACATTCAACTGCAAGTTTAAGCAATTTCTTTCTTCTCACTGATGACTTATTTCATAATCTTTTCAAGCAATCAACTCTCTAAACAGCAGTGAAAACTGAAGAAAGGGTACCCAACTTCTTAAGAAAGTGTAAGGTCTAGTTTCACTCATAAACATAAAGTTAATTTGCTAAAAATGTCATTCATCTGATAAGCTGGCCATAAATGAGTGTATTCAGAACAAAAACAATATGTTTTTCTATGGGATACAAAAAATCAGCAACGAATCTGACCTCTAAATGTAAAGTTAATGTTTTGTGAAATTGGGTCCAGAAATTCAATCTCTGAGTGGCTTACATTCTAAGGCAAATACACTGAAATCACACAGAACTGGATCCATGTGGGACTGGCCAAATATGCAGGTTTAGACACAACCTGGGACAAAAAAAGACCCAGTTTAGACAGATTTCTAAATCAGCATGGTAAGAATACTGAACTCTTAAAAACTACCAAAGAGATTCACTGTCTAGATGACAATGTGTCATCTTAAGCTCATCTCATTAGCTGCTTTCAAAAGTTTTCTTATGACGTTAAATCTCATGGACATTAATATACAAGGAACACTATAAAATTTGCAAGATATTTTGCAATAATCTCAATTATGTATAATCCAGATTAATTTTTAAAACAAATAAGAAATATATTCATAGATTATTTTAAAAGTTTAGAAATATATCTTTGGCAATTAAAAATGGCCAATTAAAAAGATTTTTAGAATTAAATTGTAAAAAGATTTTTAGAATTATTTTTAAATCTAGAATTTACATCGCAAACTACTGGCAGCTAATTTACAAATAAGCCAAATGTGTATACAACACAATCTTTTCATTTTCACCTAAGAACATAACATTATATCAAGAATTAGGATTCACAGAGCAATTAATATTTTACAAATCCAACAAAGGGGAGCTACTCACTAAAACACGTTACTTCTATTGATTCTAAAAATTACAACAATATCAGAGATCTTTTCTCTTCCAAAATGTACAAAACATAATACATTTTAATATCAAATATTTCTGTTGCAAACTTAAAACTTCAATAATAAGGCAATAGAAAAAAGGTTGACATAGCAACACATAAATGTACAGGTATGACAAGCCACATGCTGAACAAATATGATGACCTTGAACTTGCATGAAAAAACATGGTGGGTTATCAGACTGCAGAAACTTTATTACACCCATTAACGATTCTGTACTAACAATATGGGTATTGTCAAACTTGGCTATAACAATCACCTACAAAAAGAAGCTGTTATAAGAGGTGGCTTTTATATACAGGTTGAAATACATGCATTTGTCAATGAAGGGACATGTGTAAGATGGCTTTTACAGATAGGCCATTTTACAGAGCTGGCTATTGCACCTAATTAACTACATTTAAAATTGCTTAAGCAGCCACCTCTATTAATCAACTATATCTTAAATGGTCATTTCTTGTTCTCCCAGTTTATCTAATTTAGTGCAAAACGACCTGTATTAACCAGCCACCTGTCTTAAGAAGCCACTTTCTATTACATTTGTGGCAATTGTTTAAGACATGTTTGACTATTACCAATCCACTTGTTTTTACACCCAGTTGTGTATTGGAGTCAGGAACAAGCAAGTTTCCAAATTCTTGCAACAAACAAAGCAAAAATGGATTGAAATTCGACATTCACACAGGTTTTGGTGTAACGTAACAGACAGACAGTTCTTGATATTCAAACCAGGACAAAGTCCCACCTATTGTAATACATGTAATGTTTCATCTGTTGTGTTGAGAAACTGACAACATGAAATTCTCTTTTGTAAAGCATGTATGTATAATTTTTGCAAGTTGGTCCACTATATTAAAAATACAATTACATGCATGTTGATGGCAACTTCTAATTTAAGTAAATTTAAATTTTTTGAAAATAAATGACATCAACAGCAAATGTTTTTGAATACTTAGTTGTAGTTTTCAAAACATAAAAAGTAAAACCATTTGATATAGTGAATTGTTAAATTGTTTTTCATGGTTTTATTTTTCTAAACGGACAATACAATTTTATTACATTTAACAGTAACTCTTAATGAACAGAGCCATTCAGTTAAAAAATATCAAGACTAATATGGTATCAGATTTTACTTATAAAAATCATACTACTGTGTACTTTGTAACTTTATAAAACAGCTGAACATAACAGAACTACTCAAGTTAACATGACCATAACTGCAAGGATCCTGAAAACAAGTACTGGGCAGTTAACATCATATTCAAGTGTATCTGCCATTAAAAAACATGTATGATGTTACAGAGAAACAGTATAATGTGACTGATTGACTAGTAAAATGTTCATCAAACATTTTGTCCTGGTTTTGTAGATAGTGACTGATGGAAAGGTTTTTTGGCTAGGAGATGGCAACTACATCTCCAATCGGAAATCCATTGAAATAGCTTGGACCACACACAAAACCTGAAATAATAATATAATAAAAAAATCGATTAAATTTATTTCTTGTACAAAAAAATAAGAATTATAAAAAAGGCCTATTTGACTCGTGAAAAAAGGATGCATTCCACCCCAACCCATACCCCCCAAAAAATTAAAATAAAGAAAGACAAATAAAAACAAATGTGATAATTAATTTTACCAGACTTTCATTTAGCAATCCCTGAAAATGCCGTGGAGATTGCTGTGGAGTTTATCATCATCTGTGGCACTTTTTTTGCTGCATACAAATTTTAATTTTTTATCAAGGTGTATTTTTTTTTCAAATTATTAAAAATAAAGTAAACTTTACGCTAAAATTGCTGTGGAAAATATTTCTCCACAGCATTTATTTTGCCTAGGACATTTTCTTAATTACAGGGGTTGTATTAGTTGCATACTAGTTGTGAACCACTGGTCAATCACTGATGAAACAGTCTTCAATCAATAAACTATTTTTCAGTCTTCAATCAATTAGCTATTTTTATCATATATTCATATATTACTAGTTGTAATGTTAAAATAGTCTTCAAGCAGTAACACTCACTGAACATTGTTGAGCTACACATTGTGTGACTTGACATCGCCATTTTGCTGAGGTCGTCCAACCTGTGGCTGCTGCTGATGTTTCTGATTTTCCATCTCTCTCTGCATCTTCTGCAACATCTCCTGCATTCGCCGGATCTAAAATATAAAGTACATTTTGATTATAAAAGCAGAAGAAAATAAATGAAAGCTAGAAAAATTCATATTCAGAGGAAATATAACATGTTGAGGGAAATAACTCCTTAAGATATTTTTGCTAATGACATCCCAAAATGTAATAATATAATTCTCAAATACCAAAATAAAAATAAATCTGTTTAAAATAGTTATTTAAAAGTAACTATGCAGGATGGATAGAGGGCGCAAATATATAATATTCCCCATTTTTGTTCCTATAGATGAGGAACAAAACAAAATATTTATGAATAATAACAAAAATAATACCCTTATGTTTTGTAGAGTAAAACATTATTAAATGGTAAAGTTACATTATTTAATGCTAATAAACACTAGTAAAACTAATGTTATGAGAGTTTTTTTCTTACTTCAGCTTCCTTTTCGCTAAGTTGTCTTTCCTTATCATTCAAATCTTTGTCTTTATCCTGGCCACTGTCTGGTCTGCGAGGTTTCCTGTCAATACAAAGTAATCAGTCATTTAAAACAAGATACAAGTGATGACAAACACTGCAGTCCAGTTTTCCTCAAAATAATCATGCCCTTTCCAGATTTACAAATGATTTCTAACATTTAAAAGTAAATTAGTCATGGTTTATTGTGCTAAATTTATAATCCTTGTCATTATCATCAATACCTGTAACTATGGAAATAAAACAAAGACCATATCTTTTTTCATATAAGTTAAAACAAATTCATTAAATACATTTACCTATCCTAAAATATAAAAAATTTCATTATATTATGTGAAACTGCATATTATGTATATTACAATAGATATGTACCTGGATCACACACATTTTGACTGTGGAATCCAGTGTTTTCCATAAGGTTATTTATTCACCAATTGCAAATGACAGTGTTTATAAATAAAATAAATGCTGTTTAACTATCAGTATAATTATCTAAGTTGAGATTTCTCTGAATAAGTATATTTCAATCACTTAATTACATAAATAGATTGAAAACGAAATGACATTTGATAAATTATTGAATATCATATAGTTTATTTAAGATCTCATTAACCATTAAAAGGTCTAAAAAGTCAAATAATTTGCTGATATTTAATTTGTTTAAGGTCTGGATCAAATACTGATTAAGTGAAAGGCAAACAATTGGTGAAATTTGCAACAAAAACAGTGACAACATGTTAAGTGCTATTAGCATAACTTATTAACAAGGTTAAAAATACAACTTGATTTAACTAACAAATAAATTCAATTAATAATTTTCATGCTATTTTATGTGAAAAGCACATTGTATAAAAAGCAAAACAGGAAACATGATAGATTTTGTCATACCTGAGAACTAATTATTTCATTTTTCAGACTGATAGGAGTTTTTGTTGTTTTTATTTTATTTATGTTTTTGAGATTCATGAAAATGGAATATACAGTTAAGGGGGAAATAACTCTTTCTTTGGCATGACCAATAATTACAGAAAGCAACCACTGTCTTCAACACATCATGTGGTTTACAAAGATCTGTCAACGTTGTTGCCTTCTACAACTTATATTACATTTGAAAGAACAGAATAAACAGTTGTATTATGGTTTCATAAAGATGGAGAGTAGGACAAAAGCACCAGTAATAATGTAGAGTTGATTTACCGTTAAAAACTCAGATACAGGATAGAAACAACAAATATCATGGGTAGATCATACATTTTTGGATGTTAGGTGATGGAATGATAATTTAGTAGATGCATGATTAAACATAGATTTTCTGCCATATATATTTTTTTTTTTAAATGAGAATGAGTGAATGATGACAAAGTTTCTTGGCAGACAGATGATATACATGGCTGAAATATTAAATAAAACAACTAAAAATAGAACCTATTAAACACGTCTTTTTTAAAAAGTTGCCTCCATTTTTTCTCTCTATAATCAGTTGATTTAGTATAAAACAGCTTGCATTAAGAGGCCATGTGCACTAAGCAGTTTTGATAACGTCCTTCTGACAGTTACTTCATTTAAAGAAAACTGATTTAAATTAAAATAAAATTTTAACAAAATTACCAGTGATGATACAAAAGCATCGTGGTGCAAAACATCTTGCCAGTCATCTAATAAGCTAATTAAATCAATTTTTCAGCATTATCAGCCCTCAAAATAAATTCTTGATTACTGCTTTCATTCTGTGCACAATTTTATCTTGTTAAACTGATCTTGCCACACTACAATGTACTCCAAATATTCAGTCTTAAGTGTTACAAAAAGGTTACAACAGGCCTGACAACCTGAAGTAAAAAGTTGTTCAGGTTGTCTAGAAGTTACCTCGATTTTATATAATGTAAAAAAGAAATTAAAAGACAAATAATAAAAATAATTTTTAAATATAAAAAAAACCCAATAAAAGTTGTGATTTTCTACAAACTGGTATGTGTGGTTTCAGTTGAACTATTTTTAAGTTAACTGACCTAATAATGATTCTCAAGCTGTTACCTACTGTTTATTTCATTTTTCTGCGTAATTCCAGCATAGAATAGTTTATGCAATTCAGTTACGCAATTCAGTTAAATTTCAATAATTAAAATATGTTATTATTCTCCTGCCCCCACCTCTATAAGTATAACTTCAGCGACTGATTGTGCCACTTTAAGCAAATCAAGAAAAACATAAAACAAAATGTATCATCATTTAAACTGTGTACGCTAAGATTATAACATTAACAAGTTTTTTTCTTTTCTAAATAATGAATTAATGTAAATGAATACAGGGTGAAAAAGGTTAAATGTTAAAGAGTTTTAAAATCTGACACCAGTACAACATGGGTATAACTTCATGCATCCCATCATACACAGACTTGAGGCTTTTATATATGGCATTACATTGTTATATAACTGTGATTAACATACACAATGCAGGATGCTCTTACCATAGAAAATCATGGGAATGGCAGGATAAACGTACCACACAAAGAAAAAAAGAAAGAAAACAAAACAATGTTACCAAATAATTCATTTTATGTTTCAAAAACCCTTAGGTTGAAAACAAAGCATACTCCTTAATCATATAAGCTTACACACTAAAGCCAAGATCACACTTATCTATCTTTGTCATCTGTATCCTATTCCAAATATTTTAAAGGTATGATTTCACTATAACACAATTACACCATTCTATTTTCCTTTCAGATAACATACATGTATGTGTATTTGCAGTGGATATGTGGTCTAATAACATGTGTATGACAAAATTAGATAAAAACTGATCTAGGCTTAAAATTATGTTAGTGGATGCTTTTAAAATCTTTAAGCTAGCTATTTCTAAAAGAAATTAGTTTTTGTTTTAAGAATGAAAAATAATATTTGACATACAGAATAAATATGAATTCCCCAAATTAAATGTTTCTATATATTTTAAACTTGTTTTCAGAATAATAAAATAGAAACTAAATCTACAACATTAAATATATACATATTTTGGTAAATGTACAACACAACTCTACACAAATCACATGACAATATATAACTGAAAATGTTAGTATCTGAAAAAGATTTTTCTAAAGATAAGCACTTTTCATTTATATCAAAAAAAGAGTAGACACTAAGAGTATGTTGGTTACAATAATCAAGCTAAAAAGATTTCAAAGAGATCTATAATATTTGTTTAAAATTGGTTTTAACAATTCAGAACAAAATGTTGCAGTTTCATACGTGAATTTGAATAGGCCGATAATTCTTTACTAGTAATAATGTGAACAAGTGCTGTTCAAATTTGTATTTAGTTTTATTGCAAAATTTGTCAACAAGTGAAACTAGATGCACATATTTAATGTTAATTATGTGATATTTTTATTTCATAAGTATTAACCCTTAGTGTCTATTCTCAAGTGGACCCTTGGAAATAATATAATATTACTGGTGTGCTGTCATGTCTGTAACATCAGAAAAATGCCATGAGAAGGCACTCCCCAACTCTTCATAAAAACAACACTATGTAACCATTTTTAGCATCCGATTTCAGTTTGGTCATTTGTTTGAAACGAAACAGAATTAACAAACTGTGTCACTGAAACAAAACATTCCTTTTAACAAGATAATGTAGAACAAAATTAACAACTAAACAAAACAAAAAAAAAATAAACCAACTTCTTTGTGAGAATAATATCAAACTGACAATTCTTTCAGTTGCTATATTTCCACACAATGATCTTCAATGAAAACTTCATAAGCAATTTTCCTCTGATACAAACAGAAATTTGTGTCAATGTAGTTTCCTTCAAATATTTTAACATTCCTAAGCAGCATTATTAATAAATAATAAGATAAACAATGATTTTACCATAAAACAATCTGTTTGAAAAATAATACTAAGGAGTATTTGTAATTTTTTAAAGAACAAACTGTGTTTTCAAAACCTGATTCCATTCTACTAAGCAAGAAAGTATAAATATATAATAAAATAAATAAATAATGATAATAAATACAAATAATAATACTTAAAAATGAGATGAATATTTAATTGTTTATCATATTATTATTTCTTGAAGCACACATTACTCATAATGTTGGAGGCTGGCTCACATCCGATTATGTGTCAAAATAGCCAAATGTTTGACATCCAATAGCCGATTATTAACAAATCAATGTGCTCTAGTGGTGTTGTTAAACAAACAAAAATTACTCTTGACATCACCCAAACAAAGTCCAATCATTACAGTTTCTAAACTCATAAAAATATATCCAAAACTGAAATTAAAATGAAGAAAAAAACCCCGATATGAAATTCTAACACAAATTATCATTACTAGTCTGCATAATTATTCTACAAAGAACAGTTAATTAAATAATTAATACACAGTTACTAAAGTTACAAAACACCAATTTGCTTTCTAGATATGCATAAATTTCATATCTATGGTTATAAACACTACTATAGTTGCAGGTGAGAGATGAAAATAAACATACGATGGTTTCTGTTTGCCTCCACCTGTGGCTAAACGTTCAGCTCGGAAGTTCTCATAGTGCAAATCTTGTGTCACTTCCTGCAAATCTTGCATATGTGTACTGTAAAATATAATATTTCATATATTCAACGGGGAAAAAAATCTGCTCTTGCTCAGGACATTAAGTGTAATGCAATGTTATATGTATATTCCCGGCTTTTGTTATTATGCTTGTCATGACTAACTCAACTAAACACATAATTTCCAACAGGTTAAGGAAAAACAAAACAAATTATAATAATAATTATTGAGTTATCTCCCCTACTAGATATTTTCAGTGTGTTGTGTACTGCTCGTGTTCAGACTTCAGGACATACTAGCCATTGCAATTTCACTGGTCCCAAATGTTTTCACTGGGTTCATTATGAAGTGCAAAAACTAGTCTAATGAGCATCCGGTTACTATTTGGTCTTGAACGTAAGCCAGGATATATATTGAGTAAAGAGTTGTGAAAAATTGATGTGCCGCTATTAAGAAGAAAAAAAAATATAGTAAATTTAAAAAATGTATCTTGTGAACACCATTTTAGACAGTAATTTCATTTACATGTGGAAGATACATCAGCTGATCACTTTTTGATTAATTTTTTTATTGTGTGATTCAAGAAGATGATTTTACTATTTTTACCACCTCATCATGCACTTTATTTCAAACTGAAAAGGCTTGGCAAAATACTTAAAAACTGATTTGATTTAAAGTCTATCATTCTTCAATAAACCCACATGAGCATTGTTCTCAGTTTGATGAAATCACAGTGTTCTGGGTTCTCCACCTCTACAACTCCCCATGGGTACATTCGACCCCTGACCTTCCGTCCTTTCACTTCTATAATAGTATTGGCACCAACAACAGCAAATGGCACAGCCTCCTGAAAGCAAAAATTGCTTTATATTATGTTCTTATAGACATGGTATAACATTTACTTTAGCTGTGGTTACCTCCCTTACCCAAACTTAAAGCACAAGTGAAATATAATACCGTTTTGGGTTATTGTTTTCATAAACAGTATCTAAAAAACATCCACCAAAACAGATGAGACAAAACAAAAAATTATAAATTTTTATTATTATATGTTTTAGACGTTTAAATTTCGTCCACGAACAGCAAGGTAAAACACCATCAAATCCACCATTGCTTATCTCCCCTTTTTCACCGCAAGATGTCGCTTCTCTGTGACGTAGAAAGTGGCAAAT
>JAULBS010124113.1:0-13906 GCA_032355785.1 Symmetromphalus regularis | reverse complement strand
GGAAACTTGAGGGTACAATCAATAAATACTATTTGTCTAAAAAGTTGCATCATGCACGTGTTCAATCGATAACAGGTGTTATCAGAAATATATATAACACGTGGATAGTATGCTGATAATATCAGAGTGTATAAATGAAACTGTAACTGAAAAGAGTTTGGTAAATGTTCCTTTTTTATTATTTTTATTATTGGGTGACTGGTAACGAAAATAATTCCTCGCGAAAATTTACAATGAAAGCTCGAATGCAATTTTTTTTAGCCGCGAAAATAATTGCATATGACTTTTTTTATTATAAGGTACTGGAACGTTATTTTCTAAAAGCTTTTTCTCAAAAGTAGGAGGGTTTGAATATGAGGTATCAACAAATCTACAAGTACTAGGAGGCAAGGTTTTTTTTTTTTTTTTTTGAAAAACGAGACGAATTTGTTTGTGACATATTTTAGCAGCATATCCAAATCCCAATTACACCACTAATTCTATATTATTAACCGATATCATTTAATGACACTGATGGGGGAAGGGAAAGGTGGACATTAAAAAAAATATCATCAAAAGTTTTGGCGACTTCAAGCTAATGTTGCCGGTTATTTAGGTCATTCGCAGGTTATTTAGGTCATTCCGAATACGTTGGCCAATTACCGATTCGGGGAGTTCAAAGTATTATTTATAGTCATCGTGCTTGATCGGGTCTATTAATAGATTTATCCAGTTACCGCTAGTCTTAATTTATATAAGCATGTCTGTGATCCTCAAAACATGTATTTTACACATACAGCATCAGACTAATTACATACAAAAACAACTGATTTTGTGTAGGACAAAATGACTGCTAATATTAAATTTGTGACTGTCAAAGCTTGACAATGACAATTTTGTACTGGACAATGTCCATTATCGAGCACTTATTTCCAGGCTTGGTAATTAATTTCCAAACAAAGAATTAATTTTAAATATAAACATTTGATTTGTCCATAGAAATACTTCATTCAACTACTTACATAATCACTGCATCTCACTTATTATCAATGTTTTCAAAATAATAATGAATTATGATCATGGATAAATAAATCGAGAATAAATAACGACTTTTTTCATTGAAGGTGTAATGTATATATTTAGAGTCATGTGACAGGTATTCCCCCAATTCTATTTTGGGACAAATTCTTCCTGAAATGAGGCCGTTTAATGGAAACTTCCAACGGCGGAAATAGTTTCACCGAAAACATACGAGAAGTTCCAATCTAGAAATTTGATAATTTTAAATGTGAAAAAAAGCTATCGACTCGACATGGAATTCCCTCTACCATGGTTTAGTTAAAATGTCTTGTGTAATATGAATGTGAGATCTAATATCACATATGTATGTAAGTTTCATTCGTAATCAATATTTAGACAATTAGCCCCTTAAATTACGTGGGACTATGCCTTTAAGTAATAATTTAAAATTACCCACTCAACCACGTGTTACACACTAACATATTTCACAACGATAATAAAAGATTGCAGACGAGATCATTACAAAGTGGGGTAACTCTATTTTAACATTCAGAACATCTCGGTCATTTTCGGTAATATTTATGTCTCGTTCATCGTTTTTGCTTTAATAAAAATATTTGCAAATATGGCATTGATATTAAATTATAATAAACATATTTGTAAAATAATAACCGCGTACCATAGAAATACATTATATACATAATTACCTAGCACCCCCATTTTTATATGGATTTGTTCCAATGTCTGCAGAAAATAAAACATGGTGGTCAAACCAACCATGCTTATAACTACGAAAAAACAATACTTTCGGCTGCTGTTTAAACAATACATAACCAATGCACATAGGAAAGTAGACAAAAATTTCGGTAAATATCAACTTTAATGAGGAAGTTAAATATATATATATTTTTTATTTGTCCATGTTCCAAGTAGCGTGAACAGATTAAAGTTTGGTCATGATAGAAGTATAATTTACGCAAAGAAACTGCATACTCCTTAATTAACTTGGGCGGGACATAGCTCAGTGGTAAAGCATTACTTTGATGCGTGATTGGTCGGTCTTCGATCGATCCCGTCTGTGGACTTGTTGAGCTAATTCTAGATCTGGACAGTGCTCCACGACTGGTAACAAAGACCGTGGTATGTATTATGAAACAAACAAAAACTAGAAAATGTTTTTGTGTGTGATTTGCCGCTTACCAGACAAATTCAGTGTGTATTCTTTTTTCGTTCCTGTGCCGGTTGCCGTCCGCGTCCTGTGTGTTCTTAACTTTAAAACATACACGAATGCGTGTGAGCACGTCATTTCTAAAACAACAATTCTACAAGTGCATTACGGGTAGCTGTAACATGACGTCACACGTACCCGTACAAGTACAGGTAAGCAATCTAAACCTCCCTATTATACGGATACATTGTAATACACATACAGCACAAAACATTTTTTTGGATAATAAGTTCTAGTATAGACTGTGGCAGAGGGTCTGGAGAGTTCTTTCTAGGGTTAGGGGTCATTAGTAAAATCATTTTTCTTTAAAATATTTGGCAGTTAATTTTGCTTATAAATTATGCTTTATCTAGCAAAACTGTTTCACACCAAGTATTTAAAATAATTATCTTATAAAAAACTTGTCAATTAATGTGATATCCTTATGCACCTCCACTCAACTGGTTATAATGTTCATTTAATTAAAATTAAATAAATTATACATTTGTATGAAAAAAAGGCATTTATCTAATCTAATTTTATTTTTTACTTCGCCCATTGTGTGAGTAGTGTACAATTTCTGGTACACATTGCTCCAATCACTGCCTTCTGCCTATAAATTATATCATCTATCTATATTCCACTTTCCAAGCATAATTGATTAACATGTTATTGATTTTTGATCAGTTAAGGTCATACTCACTGTGATTTTATTACTATAGCCCTGGCTGTATCTATAGATACAAAAAAGGTTCATTCTGAATCATCGGAATAATTTTGCTCCAGAAATTAATGAAATTGGAAATAGTGCTCAAACTATTTGTTGCCAAACTCGCCACTTGGTACAAATTACAGGGATAAGATGTGTAAGGCTACACTTTATTTTTATAAAAAGGATTTTTTTAAAGTACATGTAATATTCGAAGTTGGATAATAAAATAAATGTAAAATATATTTTTACTTTTATTTTCAAGCATACTCGTACTTATGTAGATGGATTTGTGAAATTGACACAGCCCTTGAAAATCAAACGATGTTTTAATGACACATAATTTGCCTAACTAAATCCTTTTAATGTGGCATTGCAGTGGCAATTAAAAAATTGCCTGAGCATTCTGCATACCGTATTGTTTCTATTTAGAGTGCCCCCAATATAAGAGTCTTCCCCCCCATGGTGCCCTTAAAAAAGTAAAACTGGCTTGTACCTAATTGCCGACTTGCAACGGATAACATATAACTTTAAGCATATCAGCCTAATGCCTAATTCAACACATGGAAAACGTTTCCATACTCCAAATGCCCCTTCAATTACCGATTTTTTTACATGCGTGTAAGATAAAAACAGACTGCATAAATTCGGCCCACAATGTTTTTGAACAAGATGCCATTTTTTGCCTGTGAAAAGATCCGTTTCCTACTGGTGTACATGTAAAATGTTCTCATTGGGCGGCAGAGCATGTTTTTGACATATATTACAAAATGTTGTTTAGTACTCTAATTAGCGTGCCCATTTTGCTCTATAAATAGAAAAAATACGGTAATATATTTATATTTCTGCAATAACAGTAAAAGGTTTCAATTTTATGACGGGTATGACTGATTTCAAGGCCTATTAACATCATCTGTTTTGAGAAATTATTATTATATGATACCAATATTTGTAAGTTAGGAGCATTTTGGCTGCAGTATTTACCCAAAAAAGTAAATAAAAATAGGCCAAAATGGAATTCTGTTTTTATTCCATTTCTATGATCTTTGGATAAATAATCTAAAACATAAAGTCATCTAACCAACTGCTGATCATTTTTATGCAAGTTGTTTACAAATAGGCCCATTCAACAGTTGCAAGTTCACACTTCAAGTAGGTGTTTGTGCTGGAGGGTGGGGTATGGGATATGTTATACAGTGTTAGAGGGAAGATTGGAAGGGTTGGCAGCCTAATTTACAGGGGAGAGAATTGTCTGCGGATCCGTGGAATTCTGCAGATTTTATCTCCCCAGGATCGATCTTGTGCTAATTTTGAAGGGGGGGTTGAGGTCCATTTTTTTTTGCCATTTCTCTTTTAAGAAACGAAAAAGAGTCCAATCTCAGGCAGGAATGGTTTCCGGAAAAGAAAAAAATAGTTTTGAAAAACAAGTGAGCTGTCGGCACTTGGCATTCTGTGAACAATCACGCTTTATTTCAGTTTCTCGTGGACCACTTCAGTCATATCCGATGTTCTGCGGAAAATTACAAAGGATCTCTGGGCTCTTATTGGTCAAGAGCAATCACATGAAAATCCAACATGGCTGCTTATCTCCGCAACGTGACTATAGCTCGTAAAATTCATGTTAGAGACAATTCGTTTCAATGGAATTTGGTGACAGGGATGCGGATGATATAAAATGAATTGATGTTTTTCAGAAAAAGTTCCTACCTTCGGAGGGAGCACTGTCCCCTCCCAAACCCTCCCTGGATCGCTCGCTTTGCTCACGCACAGGAATTTTTGACTTATTATGAAAACCTCCTAATGAAAGGAAATGTGCATTCTTGTTGGTATTCCATGAAATGTACCTCTCTGTTTACATTTAAACAAAATTTAAGCTTTTTTTCTCATTTGCCATTCTCAGCCCTGAATTTAGTGTTTATGTAATAATTTTTTTTTTATTATCTGCTTTTCATAGATAGATTTAGTAAGAGGCCTAGAAGGTTGGCACCACCAATTGTATTTCTTCCACTTTATAATAATATCTTAACTTACTTTTAACTCACCCCACACTTTTCATATCTTTCAACCCACTCCACAAACTTCTGGATTCACCCCTTTTTCCATAATTTTATTCGAAAATATTTGCTGAAACAAAATATTTTTTATACTGATAGTGAGAACTGAAATATGTTTAGACAAAAGATACATAAAGTAAATAAATATTAAAATCTATAAATGTTTATAATCTAGGTGAACTCTTTATTACCAGTTACTTATGAGGAATACGATCAATAATACTTTTCAGGACTGCTGACGTCAAGTATTACTCTTTGTTAATAAACATACATGTACTTGTGACATACATTAGCAATATAGCGTCTATAGCTCACATTTATAGTTCATATTGATATTATGCACTCAAGAATTTCAACAGTTTGGCATTTGATATGACGTTGTTTGGTATTATTTCTTATCCTGTGACCTTTATGTACGTATATAGCTGACAATTAATGTCACATGTAAACAGTAATCAAAAAGGTTTTAAAAATATTTCTGTGTAAGGAAACAGGAAATGTGGAACTTTTTTCTTCAAACTTCTGGAAGTTATGGTCCACATATTTTCTTTAAAGTAGCAAATGAAAAACCTTAAGTAGGTTATAACTTTGATACTCTTTTGAGTGTAAGTGTAAATGAGTCTAGGGTATATAAAAAATGTATAAAATTAAAAAATAAGAAGAATAGCTGAGGTTTTTTTAATGATCAAGGTGAGCATTGATTGAAACATTTTATAATAACAAAATAAAATTTCGCCCTGGAACCGGTGCCCTAGTCATAAGACAAGGGGGTGGGGGCGTGCCCAAACCAACATGGATGGGGGCATGTTTCAAAATCTTGTCCTGCCCTCTAAAGGATCTTGCCAGTTACAAGTTAAACTCTGGAGAAATGTGTTTAGTAATTCACTATACTGTTGTAAAGATCACACAATGCTTGAAATGAACATGTTGGTTCCCAGAAAAGACTGCCGGTGCCAGGACTCAAATATTCCATAATAAGGATCAGATTAACACTGAAACATGTTGGTTCCCAGTAAAAGTTTGCCGCTACCCGAATATTCCATTACAATGAATGCCACTATAATGAGAGTTGACTGTATTTAAAATAAACCAAACCTTTATCGGCACTGTAGTCGTAATGATCTGTGTGTCAGTCAGACAGATCTCATTAAAGAAATAAATAAGAAAGATTCAAGTGCCTGTTAATTGCTGTTAACTACACAAACATAGAGTATGATTTTAAGTTTGCTTAGTTGGTGTACTAAACTAATGAGACCTACATGGCACAAACTTGTTAAAAGTGGTTGATTTTCTTAGAACAGAGTTCTTGCATATAAAACACATGACATGGCTGTCTGTGTTTTTAAAATTAACTGCCAACATTTATAATTTGTCATCCATTACACAATTGAAAGTAATTTTTTGTGAGTAATTTCAAAATGAGATCAGTTTTACCAATTTTCACATTTTCAGAGATAAAACAAAATAACAAAAGGCAAGTGCAGAAACCATTTGGACTATTTCTCATTCCAGCCAGTGGTACACAATTGGCTTATCAAAGCCATGTTATGTTCAAAACAACTTTACAAAAGTGCTTTAATATACACATGTACAGATGGAAACACATGTACTGCAAGAGCACATAATTTTGAAGCACCATCTAAAAAGACAATTATTCTATAACATGCCTATCCTTTATATTTTCAACACATGTTTTAGTGCAATGTTTTATAAAAGTAATTATCTACATGTTAAGTGATTATAGGATTACTAATCATGAAATGTTCGGGTGTATATATGTATCACAAATAACTTTTTCTGCAGTTTCATTGTGTATTGATTTTTTTATGTACAGGTTACAAATCAGTACAGGCTTATCAATGATTTGACACAGATTATCCAAGGAGACGTTAACACTGTTTACTTTACCTATGCATGTGACATACATAAATATATTACTGCGGATTTGGGTTGATGCTTTGTAGTGTAACAAATACTGCAGTAATACCCACTGGAGAGTTGATAAAGTCTATGATAACATTAAGAGGACATTTTTATTTTTCATACCTTTTTGCTTTGATTAAAGTTTTTTTTCTTTCTTTAAACATTGCATATTTGGTTCAGGAATCCTGTGAAAGCAGCTACATGTGGGTAAGTCTATGGTTAATGATTTTTGTCTGGGATTCACCAATGGTTAAATTTCATAATGACACATAGACATATATATGATCATGCTACATTATTAAAAAAACAATTACAATAATTATGTTCTCAGTATTCCAGTGCAATAATAGAACTCAAATGACACATTCCAAGTCCTGGGTTCACTGATGATTTAAGGAAAGCAATACTTTTTAATATGGGACATCAAATTTCAGTGTGGGCCTTATCTTCTAAAAAGTAACCCTCCAACACAAGTTTTCTTTGGTTGGAATAATGAAGAGTGTTTTCACAAAACTCGCTAAATCCTCAATTTGGATAATAAGATGTTTAATATAACCACAGAATGTTTAATGTACTATTACATTTTGGTATACTCATATAACAGATGTACAAGTATTGTGTTAAGTGACTAAATCAAACTGTATGTGAACATGTTAATAATACTTGGCATTATGTACTATTGTATAAATAGTTTCTAGGTTTTGTCATCTAGAGTCTTAAAACATTTGTTTTCACAAACTGACTTTGATTTGTGAAAACACTCTTCAATTTATAAATAATCATGAATTAAAATTCACTCTATTTAGATGTCTGGAAATCTAGTGCATGCTGAAATCACTTAGGACTTTTAATTTTTATAGTACACCATCCCGCTACTCTTCTTAACTATTTATTTGTTTTATCTGTTGTTTGAGGTATTTCTTCATGGATTGATGACTGACTCGCAAACAAGTTCTTTGGGCAGCTTTATTTCTCAACACAAAATTGTGCTGTATATTATAGTTGTTTTGTGACTGTTTTTTCAAACTCCTTTATATTTGATTCATGAAATATTAAGAAATTGTGTAATGAACAATGTTTTCTTTGGCACCACCATATTGACCACCATATTGTGACATACCATATTTACTATGGAATTTTACTACATTCAAACAAGTTTCATGGATTTAAATTTTTTTTATTCTTTGCTTATTGTAATTAATCTTACCTATAAAATATTCGACATTATATGGAAACTTACTGTATATAAAGACAAACTTGGGCTTTTTGTTGCTTTCAAAGACACTTTTTTTTTCTACTTTTGCAATATACCTACACAGCCTGAGTTAACATTGCTGAAATATGTTTCAGAATGTCTCAATATTGTTTAGATACTTTAAGTTTAAGCCTTAATATAATATTAATAATATTACATTTAGGCTTAAAGTATATTATATTATTATTGTGAATTGGTATCTTATAAAAAATATGTACCTACATATTGTAAACAAAAACAGACAAATTGTTAAAATATAAAAATTCAGGCTTCATTGACTTAGTTGTTTGGATGTTATTATGTCTTAAATTAATCTGCATACTATTCATGTATATGTTACAGTCAAAGTGTTTAATCAGGCATTTCATGAAATGCCTAGAAAATTTAGTCATTTCACATAATGCCTATTTCACTCAGTCATTTCATGAAATGCCTTAAAATCTCAGGCATTTCACGTAATGCCTGAAATTATGGTTCAATCATTACACAACTTGCCTGAATGTGGTTTCAGGCATAGTGTGCAATTTGATCGTCTTCTTACTTTCTGCTAGTGTACAATAAATATTTTTTGAGAATTTAAACTTAATTTTTTGCACATAAAATGGTATTAAATCAGAAATTGTACTGGACTCTCCTCTAAAATTGCAGCTAAATCTTTTACATGTAACCTCTGTTCCTTGAAGTTAACAATGTTCATCTATTTCATACCTGAAGTTAGCAAAGAGGTTTGTTTGTGAGGACCCCTGAAGAATAGAAGTATTTACAGCATTACTTTTATCACCAAAGCCTAGTAGTTAAACAAGTCTTTGAGGTGAAGGGAGCGGGACGAAGCTCTCATGGTAGAGTGTCTGCCTGTGAATCGGTCGGTCGTCGGATCGATCCTTCTCAGTGGACGTCAGTTTGGGCTATTTTCCGTTCACAACTGGTTTATCAAAAGCCGTTGTATGTGTTTATGGGACGGTGCATATAAAAGACCCCTTGCTGCTTATCGAAAAGAGAAGCCAATGTGGCGGCAGCGGGTTTCCTCTAAATACATATGTTAGAATGACCATATCAGTGACGTGCAATAGCCGCTGATAAGATAAAAATCAATGTGCTCTAGAGGCGTCGTTAAATAAAACAAACTTTACTTTGAGGTGAAGTTAGCTGCATATACATTTGCAATTATCTACAATCACACTACTCATGGGAGTATTTTAAGGTATTTCTAACACAAACCTTTAATCACATCTTCTTTCAAGGTAAGTTACTAATTCAAGCATTTCTATATATGATGGCTTTGTAGCAGAAGGACCATTTTCTATTCCTGTTGTCTACATACATGCTTAACAAACAACATAGAAATGAATCCTTACATTTCAGTCATTTCGTGTAATGACTGGACCCCGAAACCAGGCATTACTCGAAATGACTGAGACGTTTAGGCATTTCATGAAATGACTGAGTGAAACGGGCATAACGCGAAATGACAGAAATGTTCAGACTGTAACATATAAATTCACGTTATCTAAGGAATTGGAAGTATATGAATGGGAGAACTTCACGGCACTCTTTTTTTTGTTTTTTGTCGCGGACTGAAGAAAAAATGTCAACGTATGTTTTTTCTTCTTTTTTTTAAAACTAAAACTGTAATGGAAAATGCCGTGGTCACTATTTCTCTACAACATTTATTATTGCCGTGGACATTTTCTTAATTGCTGGAGTTGAATCATTCAATAGCCGATGATTGATAAATCAATGATCTCTTGCGGTGTCCTTACATAGAACATCTCCAGCCACCAAAAGAAAAAAAACCGACCCCTACCCCCTAAACAAAATGTTTTTAGTTTTTTTTAGACCACTCACCTAACAATGCGCCAGGGTAGTATTAAACTATCAATCCTGTCTTGAATACAAACATATCTAGCTGTTGCACTTATATTCTACCTTGTGCAGATAAAAGTTTTGTTTCAAATTAAATAAAGATTGTCTTGCTTAACGAATTCATTGGCATATTAAAACTTTGTGTTATCTCAGATCCATGCAGTGGCACTGGATACCAGTTCGTCAGGAAGGGACCGATGTGCCTGAGGTTCTCTACAGACATGGAAGTAAGTAAAACAGCTGAAGATCGGTGTAAATCGGAAGAAGCGCGACTTGTCAAGATCGACACTGAAGAGAAAAACGAAGCAGTAATGGAGATTTTAGAAAATGGTTGGTGTTTCGTAACGAAATTATTAATTAAGCAAACTTGGACCATGCTTATTATATAACACTTTAAGGTCCGATTAGTCGTTGACGGTTCAGCACTGTCTCATATTTCATCCTATATTTTTAATATATTTAAACACAGTTTTAATTATGAATCTAGGTTGAACCATCAACGAGAAATCGGGCCTTATAACCAATTTCTCGTCAACAGTTCAACCTTGATTCTTAGTTCAAACCGTGTCCACACGTGTTAAAAGAATGGGTTGAACTGTAGATCATGGTTGAACCGCCAACGAGAAACTGGGCCAAAGTTTAGTGTCTAACCTCAGTGCTCAGAACTGTATCGTTATGAAAATGATTCCAAACCTTGCAATTAAGAAAAAGGTCCACGGCAAAATACATGCAGTGGAGAAATAGTGTTCACGGTACTTTCCACGGCAATTTCAGCGTAAAATAGAGTTTATTTTTAATAATAAAAAAAATACAACTCGAAAAATAATGAGTAGGCGGCAAAACAATGCCGCGGAGAATGAAGAACTCCGCGGCAATCTCCAAGGAATTGCAGATTGCCGAGGGTAATTTCAGTGATTGCAATGTCATACTATCAAAATATCATGAATTTAATTTTTGTCTAAGCGATTTATAAACACGGTCTGATACCACTTGACACCGTGATTCGCTTTGGACTGAGGCTTCCACGAAAAGTGGAATCTAACGCTATCACAAAGCTAAACACTGATCCTCCTCAGTGGACCCGTTTGCAGTTGGTGCTATTTTCCGTTCCAACCAGTGGTTCACAACTGGTTCATCAAATGCCGCGGTATGTGCTGTCATGTCTGAGGGACGGTGCATATAAAACAAACCTTGCTGCTTACCAATGATAAGATAAAAATCAATGTGGTCTAGAGACGTCGTTAAATAAAACAAACTTTAACTTTGAATACAAAGTCATGTTTAGCTCTTTTTTTTCAGACTACAGCAACACCTTCTTCCACATAGGGGCTGGGATTCCTACAGGAAAAAAACAATTTGAATGGATAGACGGAAGCGCCTTGTCTTACACCAGTTGGGCTGCAAACGAACCAAAGACCAACGAACAATACTGTGTGCGTATTAACTGGAAGGATTCAGAGCATGGCTGGTATGCTGGAAAGTGTACTGACAAGTTCAAGTATATATGTGAAAAGGTGTTACTCTAACCTGGAAATAGACAGTAATGGATCAAGGCGGGAACCTCGTAAATTTTACGATTTAACTAACATTAACCAACGTTAAACCGCATTATATTATTGCCGCTCCGCCCCCCCCCCAACATTTTTTTTTTCTTGGCCATACCTTACCTTGGTTTTAAACATATTTTAAAGTTGATCGACACAGTTAACAGTTAAACGTGTCAGCGAGGGGTTATTCATAATTCAATGTTGTTGTTTTTTTACAAAACTAGCTAAGTCCAAGTCCAATGTTTTACAATACATGTGCATGCTTATGTGACAAAACCCATACACCTATATGTATAACAGTACACGGGCTGTTATAAAAGTATATCAGTGATTAACAATATTATATATTAAACATGCAATCTATTATCGTCATTTATTCAAACTGTATACTTCTCAAGTTTTATTATACTTCTTTTCAGTCCAGAGAACGTGTTCTAGCTCAAATGGTAGCGTGTCTGCCTGTGAACCGGTCGGTCGTCGGATCGATCCTACTCAGTGGACCTATTTGCAGTTTGGGCTATTTTCCTTTCCAACCAGTAGTCCTCAACTGGTTCATCAAAGGCCGTGGTATGTGCTGTTCTGTCTATGGGACAGTGCATATAAAAGAACCCTTGCTGCTTATCGAAAAAAGTAGCCTATGTGGCAGAAGTAGGTTTCCGTTAAATCAGTATTTCAGAATGATCAAATACATGATTGACATCCAATAGCCGATGTTAAGATAAAAAATCAATGTGTCTAGAGGCGTCGTTAAATAAAACAAACTTTTCTTTTCAATTACTGATAATTATGTTCCCGTGAGAAAGTCGCGGAATGCATTTCTACGCAATGTTGACAAAGGCGCGGATGCAGGAATTCTGAAAGGGGGATCCAAATGTGGATTTCTGAAAAGGAGGGGTTCGAAAGTGACGAGTGAATAGAAATGGGGGAGGGGAGGAATGATTAATTTTAATATCCTTCCACTTTGAAAAATGTAAAAAAAAAAATATCGAGAAAAGAGACGTCATAACCCCACAGACCCATTTGGTTCCGCTACTGAGATATGACATTATTGTTATTAAAATTGCCTATTTTCAGTTCTTCACATTTTAAAAGTTATCAGAACATAATACGCCTAATCATAAAGTTAAAAAACATAACAATGCTTTGTTTACCAATCCACTATTCGATCTAACCCTAAAACTGAACTTATCGGATAAGAGTAGCCTATGTGGCGGCAGCGAGTTTGTTCTAAATACAAATATCAGAATGACCATATGATTGACGTCCAATAGCCGATGATAAGATAAAAATCAATGTGCTCTAGAGGCGTCGTTAAATAAAACAAACTTTACTTTTACTAAAACTGAGCGATCTTTTGTCGAAAGTATTCCTCTTTCGAACCAATCCTTTGAAACCAAATCTAAAGTGCATTTTCACACAGGAATTCCGACAGTAAATTGGATCAAGATACAACGTTATGGAAAATGCTATTTCCTATTTCGTCAGTGTTTTCTTGTGCAGCTGCACTTTTGGGAGAAGGGAATGGCAGACATAGGAATTTTGAAAGGCATCCAAAGATAGGCAAAAATGGAATTTGGGGTGGGGTGGGGATGGTCGAATCTAAATTTAAAGTGCATTTTCACACAGGAATTCCTTCAGTAAATTGGATCAGGATGCTACGTTATAGAAATGGCAATATCTCAAATGGTAAAATGTCTTATTTCGTCAGTGTTTTCTTATGCAGCTTCACATTTGGGAGAAGGGAGTGAAGATAACGGCAGACACAGGAATTTTGAAAGGCATCCAAAGATATGCACAACTGAAATTTAGGGGTGGCGGTTGGAATGGGGGGGGGGGGGGAGCAAATTATAATTTGGTCTTGCATCACGTCATTAATAACCCTCAAATGATTGCTTTATCTTGCATTGATCTTTGTTTTTGTTGCTACTGCAATTAATATGTGCTTTCAAACAAGCTCTGATCCCTAAAAAAAACTTGTTTTAATTATCGGCTTTTGGATGCAAAATATTTGGTAACTGTGAATAGAAAACAAGTCGATTGCAAATAAAGATATATCATTGTCTTTAGTACAGGGACTCGTCATGCCAGTTAATGTTTATTTCGTTCAAACGCATTAATTTGACTCAGATGTGTATTTTTCTTAAGTTAAAACAATGTAAATTTATTTATGTTTTATTTGATTGGTCATTCATATTTAACCCATATATTTATTTTGAAAAAATACCAGCTGCCTGAGTATGATCTCTGTCAGTGTATATTGAACTAGTGACATATTTAGCAATTGAAACTGGCAGATATAAAAATATTAATAGGTCTGAGAGGATTTGTACATTATGTAATAGTGGAATT
>JAULBS010124102.1:0-13910 GCA_032355785.1 Symmetromphalus regularis | reverse complement strand
CAAAGAACGATCTGGATTTATGTTAATATCCATACACGATCAAAGAACGATCTGGATTTATGTTAATATCCATACACGATCAAAGAACGATCTGGATTTATGTTAATATCCATACACGATCAAAGAACGATCTGGATTTATGTTAATATCCATACACAATCAAAGAACGTTCTGGATTTATGTTAATATCCATACACGATCAAAGAACGATCTGGATTTATGTTATTATCCATACACGATCAAAGAACGATCTGGATTTATGGTAATATCCAAACACGATCAAAGAACAATCTGGATTTATGTTAATATCCATACACGATCAAAGAACGATCTGGATTTATGGTAATATCCAAACACGATCAAAGAACAATCTGGATTTATGGATTACCTTTTCCTTGCAATTACAGTTCAGACCAGTAAAGATGTCAAAGTATTCTTTCCTGAGATTGACTAGTTTAAATCCATATATTTTTTTAATCTAATATACTAGTCCACGTAAGCTGGAGCAAGTTTCTTATTCGGGGAAAAATTAAGGTGGTATTTCCTTTAAAACTCTTAAATTCGGGCAACAATCGCAGGTGCAGGATATCTGAAAGAGGGCTCCAAATGTGGATTTCTGAAAGGGGGGGGGGTGGGGGTGTCCAAAAGTGAATAATGAATAGAAATAGGTGAAAAAATGATAAATCCACTAGTGAATCGACCTGCCCCACCCATAAATTGCAACCCATACGCCTATGCTTGTACATGTATATTCAATGCGTGTGCGTATGAAGTTTATATCCTGGTATATATTTTTTATGGTTGTGCAGTTGTCACTGTACAGTCGTCAAACCGTATATGGATATACAGCAAAACGTAAACATCAAAACGTAAACGGCAAAACGTAAACATGATTCATTTTGTCAGGTACAGGATATTAACATTGGACACGCTTTACTGAAGCATGTGCGTCAAAATAATCCTTGACATGAAGCAATCGATTGACCAGGCAATCGTGTTTTCCGAATAATGGGATGATATTTTAAAGTTTATTACAGCTATTAGCGTGGTGTATTCGATTCGTACCTCATGATGTCGTTACCTTCAGATTACGCTGGATAATGAGATCCCGGATTTCAGTTCTTCACATGAATCAATCGGTGGACCAAACGATCGTGTTTTCCCGAATAATGGGTTGATATTTTAAAGTTTATTACAGCTATTAGCGTGGGGTATTTGACTCATACCTGATGATACTGTTACTTTTAGTTAACGCTGGGCAATGAGATCGCGGGTTTCAGCCCTTGACATGAATCAATCGGTGGACCAAACGATCGTGTTTTCCGAATGGGTTGATATTTTAAAGTTTATTACAGCTATTAGCGTGGGGTATCCGACTCATACCTGATGGTGCTGTTACCTTTAGATTACACTGTATTTCTGCCCTTGACATCACTAAACATGATATTTGGGATATTTTAAAGTGTATTACAGCTATTAGTGTGGTGTATCCGACTCGTACCTAATGTCGCCGTTACCTTTAGAGTACACTGGACAATGAGATCCCGGATTTCACCTTTTCTGTGGTGCATGACACAGTTTTGAAAGTAATTCTCACGGGAAAAGAAAAGGATAGGGTTCATGGACGGAGGTCAATTACCCGACTTGTTACTCACACCACACGTAGAGCTATTGTAATAGAGCAGACTAAACAAGTGAAATCGTGCGTACCATTTTAAACACGACCTCGACCACGAATTTATGATGATGTGTATCTGTCCTGTTTCCCCGGTTATTAAAGTCAAATACATTTGGAACACTACAGGCCCATGCAAAGCTGGTAATGGGCCCAGGCCAGATGGGAAATGTAGTTCCCCATTTCAAATTACTTTTAAAAAATTGTAATCAGTATTAAATACAAGGAGGTGTAGGCCCTTCGAAATCGTAAGTTCATTGCCAACTGACACCCCTTCTCTTTTCCCTTCTGTCCAGGCCTGCTAATATAAGATGCCTATTCATGAATCCCGTTTCCTGTTTTATTAAAATCAAATACGTTTGGAACACTCAAGTTATATACAAATACATTTACACCTATAAATAATGTTTCTTATATTTCCAAAACGAGAAGATGCAATTAGTCTGAGTGACAAACAGTTCATATTCTATAAAGACATCAGTTCTATGTTTTTATGCAAATAGTTAATTCCGTATTTTCACCATCAGCTATTGTCCACATCCGAGTAACTGTCTATAACATGGTTGTTTAGTAATATTACAGTTAAATAAAATCGTGTCATATCCTGTTTGCCTGCATGACATCGCCAAGATATTCAGTTCATTATAGCATCATTTGAAAGATATCATGACACAAATAATATTATATTTTGTGAATGTCTAGGCCCAATTGTTCAAATATGAGTTGAGCTTAATCAACCGTTAAGAAAAAAAAAATCATTTAAGTCAAAGCAAATGGCAGCTGAAGAGATGTTGAAATTGAATTTGCAGTAACCTACCTAATTGTTAAACACTTAAACAGCTGCTTTATATTATAAGAAACTATTTCAAAGACCAGTACTTCACTAACTTATAGTTAACAAAATTATGTTTTGAATAACTGGGCCATGTTGTCATTAGTTATATGTACCTATACAAGACAAGCTTTTTTATGGTAGCCATGACAGACTAATATATTAAATGGTAGAATGTTGTTTGTCAGATTAGCCAGTATATGTGGTAGCATCTCAGGGTATGTGGTTACATAAGATGCCATGACAACTGTCAGGAGTAGCAAGTATAATGTGGTAGCATCGCAAGATGCCATGACAACTGTCATGAGTAGCAAGAATAATGTGGTAGGATCACAAAATGCCATGACAACTGTCAGGAGTAGCAAGTATAATGTGGTAGCATCGCAGGATGCCATGACAACTGTCAGAAGTGGCAAGTATAATGTGGTAGGATCGCAAGATGTCATGACAACTGTCAGGAGTGGCGAGTATAATGTGGTAGGATCGCAAGATGTCATGACAACTGTCAGGAGAAAAGAGTATAATGTGGTAGCATCGCAAGATGCCACGACAACTGTCAGAAGTAGCGAGTATAATGTGGTAGCATCGCAAGATGCCACGACAACTGTCAGGAGTAGCAAGTATAATGTGGTAGGATCGCAAGGAACCAATGTGATTCATGCAAATTGGCCTCCCCATCAGCAATTATTTCCATTACATTCAATTTTGCGGAGGTCTGTACACATTATATGTGAAGCATGAATGAGACTGTCTGTGTACCATTTACATAATGACATGCAAGAGTGGGATCTTTTCAGTTTTCTGTACCCGTCAGTGAAGTTACAGTGCACACAAAATTCAGCTGCATGTACAAGTATTGTTAGCTTGAGATCATGTATATAATGGTAGGGCACGTGAATGTGGTGCAGTGAGTACATACAAAGTCTGGATGCATAAACAAGTATTGTTCACTTGAGATCAGGATGTAGTTTAGTGGCAGAGAACCACAAAGTGGTGTAATAAGTTGTAGATTGATTTGCATCAGTGCTTACATTAAGCTAGTTTTTGTTATAACCATAAGTTACTTGCTAAAGTAAGATTTCTAAGATGAATGATGAAATAAAAATTCAAATGATACCTAGCTTTTAAAAATCCATAATCATAAACAACTGTCACCTTACAATCAGTGTTTGTTAATTTCTATTTCAATAGAAGTGGTACGTTCTGTTAAGTCAGAGAGTGGGTTAAAAAGGGTACCATCACTGGAAGTACACAAGTAGACACACTGTTAGTAATTTTCATTTAAGTTTTGTGGCATTACACATTAATTTATGTAACCATGTTTGTGTCTGATCAGCAATTAAAGAAAATACTTTTTATAGGTGTTAGGGCATCCAACTGATGTAGTAACTGATCTATTATGGTTAGAGAATCCAGCCAGGTGGTCAGATTGATCCTTCTTGGTAGTAGAGCATCCAGCCGAAGTGTGGCAGGTGGTCTATGATTGCTCTTGGTGGATCCATTGGTCTGTTTTCCATTCCATATAGGGTGGTCTGTGATTGCTCTTGGTGGATCCATTAGTCTGTTTTCCATTCCATATAGGGCTACCAGTTAATACGAGTTTTCACCTATTAAGTCCATCTTATGTCAAACTGAGGAAATCGTGTGACAGTTCCTGGTAAATTCATAAGACCTATAATGAGGATTTCCAGAGGGGTGTGGCTTAGAGTTTTGAACTTGCTACTTTAAAGGCATAGTCCCACGGAATTTAAGGGGCTTTGTGGTTTCAATATTGATTACGAATGAAACTTGCATACAGTTGTTAAACTAGATCTCGTTTTCGTATCATGCAAGACATTTTAACTGAACCATAGTACTGAAAATTCCATTACGAGTCGATACATTTTTATCACATTTAAAAATTTCAAATTTCAAGATCCGAACTCCTCGTGTTGTGAAATAAATTGGTAAGAAATGTTTTTGCAGCTACAAAAATATTTATCAGTTTTAAAATAACGGCTAATGTGACTCGAAATATATAAGTCTCACCTTTAAAGAAAAAAAAGTAATTTTTTTCGATTTATTTGTCCGTGAGCATAATTCAAGATTTTTAAAATATTGATAATAAGCGAGATGTGGTGGTTATATAAGTAGTTGAATGAAGTATTTCTATAGACAAATCAAATGTTTAAATTTGAAATTAATTCTTTGTTTGGAAATTAATTAAGTCACGGATCCGAGGGAGTGTGCGTTTAAGGTATATTATTAATGATTAAAATCTTATTGCATTAAGGTCACCACAGTCCTTAGTAACAATGCAATATTAATCATATGCAAAAGAAGTCACATATGACCGCACCATGTTCAGTAGTCTGTGATGACATTTTTGTTGTATGAAAATGAAACTGCTCTGATCAAACATGTTTAATATTTGATAAAAATAACCACATCTCTTTCAATTATACAACTTACAATGCAAGCAGCAACTTGCTAATATTGCGGGTAGTTTTAGACTGGAGCAATTTAAAACTGAACAACAGAAATATTTTCTATTATATATGCAGGGCTTTAGATTGCATTAATTTGGGCACAACGTGGTTATTTGTGAGCAATGGCTACTAACTTAACTGGTTTCATTTTGAAGTGCCTCAAAGTAATTTGTTTCTTAGTGATTGTTTGGAACCAATACACAAGAACCATTTAATATCTTTAATTGTTCTAATGGATGTGTCTATGGTAATTAAGTATACTGCTTGACATATGTTCCAGGTGTGTTTTGTACAGGGTTTTTTTTTATAATGATAATAATTTGGACAGCTATATGTTGGGTATGAGGTATACCGTAATGAAATTGTTGCAGTCTAAAGCCCTGGAATCTATATTCTTTTCAGGATTTCAAACAATTTAAATTTGTATGCATGCTTTGACCCATATCCCCCAATGTACATGTTATCCTTGTGTAAAAAAATAGATTTTTTTTTTTATGTTCACTTATTATCTCTCTTTACACTTGGGAAAATGTTGATAGTTGTGAATGACTAATTACACATTCAATTCAGACATAGCTGATTCATGTAATATAAAGAAAAATAATTTTTATTAATTAAGGAATGTCCATTATTTCTTTTAGATTCGTCGGGTTATGATCAAAAAATATATCTGCAAAATGAATCTGCAAAGCCGTTCACACAAAAGTTTGCGGATGTTTTTTTTTTGTTCATACCCCGATGAATCTAAAAGAAATAAGAGACATTCTTTATAATTAAATTTGGCACATACATTTTTAGTAATTACACAAACAAGTTCATAGTTTATTTTGGGAAATTATTGCAAAATAACGCTCAAGAATACTAAAGAACAAATATTTTTAAATGAAGTCATAGTTTATGATGTTGTAATGTCATTTCCCAGTCTAAATATAGTTTGTAAACACAGCTGTTATAAAGAAGTTCTATGACGACATCTTTTTATGTTCATTGAGAAATGAACAAACCTCATTGCTAATGGCTTGACCAATGAGAGCTTTTAAACTGTAATGATTATAATAGAAATTTAATTATTAAAATATATTGTTAAATTTAATCTAGATGACATGTGGTAAATACCTGAAAGAACCTATTATTTTGCTTTCAAAACATGACGTATTCTGTTTAAACATTTTAGATATTTTAAGGTTAAAACATGAATTTGTATCAAGTCTTTTCTGTGATAATTTTAAGGTTGTATAAAATATTGAGTGCCATTCTTTGAAAAGAAATACTAAGTTAATGACAAAAGATGTTTAAGTCTTGAGGTAAGAAAGATTTTGTTTATTTTGAATTTCAGAGCTGTATTGAAAGTTTTTGTAAGAATGGTTGTCATTTGGGTGAACTGGACAACATCTTGCAGTCAGCCATTAAGTTTGATATCCACCAAGTGATCAAAGACAGCAGGTTAGAAATACCATGTTGAAATATGTGGCTTGTTAAAGATAGGAATTTTTTTAAAAGAAGTAAATTTGGTTTGAATTGTCAATATTTTTAATTTTTTTAAATAATTTTAAATATAATTACAGAATTAAAAAAAACTACTTAAAATACCAGCAAAATGAATAATAGGCTTATGTTTAGTTTAAACAAAAGTTGGGAAAATACTTTTATACATATTGTAGATCCCTGGTCAGTTTATATTTTAACGTCCCCGACCCCCCCAAGCACAAAAGTAAGCATTGTCTATTGGGTCAGAGATGGAGTGTTTTGATGAAATATATTTTTAATGCAAATTATGAATCAGACTGTAAATTGCATGTATACTAGCAATAATGAAATATATGAAAAACAAAACCATGTTTTGTTGCAGTGAGTTTCTCAGTACAGGCAGCTGGTGGTTCGCAAGTCACCTCACTGATGTTCTTTGGCACTGTGGACATCTTGACACAAATACGTAAGTATTTTTATCTCTTTTTTTTTTTTTCTTTTTTTTGACATTAATCGTTTTCTGTTTTAGTAAAAAGTTTATTAATTTGTTTTTAATGATGAAGACCCATAGGAACACCCAGTCATTCCTACGGGCCTGTGAGGTGATTATATTTTAAAATGCATTGATGAATTCTTAATTAGATTTTGTTTTAATTTTAACTTTGATTTTAATACCATGTTTGGATTTTTAAAGTCAAGAATCTGAATTTAAATAATATACAGCACACTGTCAAACTATTAACTGTATAATTAGAAATTGATCCAAACAAGATTGGTTTAAGTGCAAAATTGGTTTATAAAACTTGAAACATTGTTTAATCCTGCACTTTTTATAAGACAGCCCACTAGTTAAAACAAAATCTATTTAATCTATTTTTTACTGCATTTAAAAAACAAGATTTATTTATTTATTATTTTTAGAGAGATGTGCGTGTATGAAAAGAAAATTTTGTTCACCAAAACAAGTTTTATTTTAAGTTACCTTAGCTAATGAATAACCTTGACATAACCCAAGATAAGATAGGCATCAAGATAAGATTGGCATTATGTAGTAATTCTCTCTCACCAAATATTCACATCCAGCCATGTGAAAGTTTTGTGAAAGTTATTATCTTTATTTTTATATATATGGTTTTTTGTTAATGTTTATTTCATGTTTTATTTTATTTCAGATTTGGTTCTAATTTATGGGAGTATTTACTGTTAGAATATGCCTCAAGTCTTATGTCACACAAAAGGTAGGAATTTTAAAAGCTTCAAATGAAACATTTCTGATTTAATAAATATTTTTTGCCATTTGAAATAACTCATCTTAGTGAAGTAGCTAACGTTTCTGATTTAATAGTTTTTGCCATTTGAAATAACTCGACTTTGTGAAGTAGCTAACATTTCTGATTTAATAGTTTTTGCCATTTGAAATAACTCAGTGAGGTAGTTATATGATTGTAGAAGTATGGTTTTGTTTACTTGCGGTCAGACATATTTGCTATTTTTTATTAAAATTCGCTTTATTTAGTGAATTGGTCTTGTATATTACAGGTACCGGTAAACCAATAACAGATTTCTTTATTAGGCATGACATCTTGTCTGCTTACAGTGGAGATGTTCTAATATATCCACTGTCCAAGACAGACTTTTCACATTTTCATAATATGATATTGTAATTTGGATACATTCTAGTACATTATCTTGGTGAATATGTGCGTGTGGAATAAATTCATTTGTAGATATTTCTCACAAATGTAAATATAACTTTAACTAATGTTAAGTATTGTTTGTTTTCAGCTTATGGCAGGTTGGTGTAGACTACCTGGATTTCTGTCCTTCATTGGGAAGGTACTGTCATTTTAAGTTACCCCTTTTCAGAGCATAGCCTAGTCTTTCACTGAATTCCGTGGCAAAATTTAATAAATTCTGCGGTAAAATTAGCTATATTCTGCAGTGGGAATTAGGAAATTCCATGGCCAATTCTGCAACATAAAAATTGAAAATAATACTTACAAATTTACACTATTTTTTCCCCACAAAGTTCCAATTTAAATTCCCAGGATATCATCAGGATCCAGTGGTCCAACCAAATTGTTAAGAAATATTACATATTGTGATAGAGGAATACCAACATTTTTATTGAGTCCTCTTTGAGGGATCTCTTTATATATTAAATAGGATAAAATGACAGAATCCTATTCTGTATTCGTGAAACTTGTGTAATTTAAATTTAATGCCTGGTTACCATCGTAAATTATAATGCACAGAAACCAGTCTAGCACATGAATGGGAGCGCTCGCCAGTGGCGTGTTCAATTTGTTCTGCATAGACAGAAACAATTGACGGTTATTGAATGAAGTTATAACCAGCAAACAAATCGCAACATCTAGCCCATTTAATGTTACCTACCTTAAAGAAATAACTTTCAAACTCAGTGCTTCAATTTATTTTTTCCAAAAGGTGATGTTTTTATTCATTGTGATGTGATTTTTGAAAAAAATCCACGATATAAAATGACAAATTCTGCAAATTTTCTGCATGAAAATTGATTTTCTGCAGACATACAAGAATTCTGCGCTGTGATGCAAATTCTGCCACATTCAACATCTGTGAGCCTCAGTAGTCCAGTGGTAGAACATTGGACTCTCAAGTTGATGACAGTGGTTCAAAACCCTTCGGAGGCTTGCAAACACTTGACAGTGTGTCAAAATAACTAAACATTTGACACCCAATAGCTGATGATTAATAAATCAATGTGCTCTAGTGGTATCGTTTAAAAAAAAATATTAAATATCTTTATCACAAAGTTGGCTACAATGCATTATTTTTTAAATTATTTTTACTATTTGCTTTATTTATTTATTTATTTGGGGCAGAGTGGGTTGTCTGATCAGTCCCTTTCAGTGAACCTATTTGGGCTATTGTTCCTGTCAGTGGTCCACAACTGATGCAATAAAGGCCTGTTTGAAAAGGTCTGTAGGAAAGAACTAATCGGAAAGAGTAGCCTGGGTGACAGTAGCAGGTTTTCTGTTACCATTTTTAGTTATTAACCTTTAGACTACTGTATTCTTTTATTAATTACTTCCCCCAAAAACTGGATTAATTTTGAGAAAAATCAGTTTGAGAGGTATCAATTAATATTTTTTGTTTTGAAGGGCTTTTTTATAGGTGCACGATTTGCAGTCTAGAAATATGTAAAAATAAATAAACAAACCCCTGAAACCATGCTTGATAATTTGTATTTATGGTCGGATCGCTCACATTCAACTCCATATTCTCGCCCTCACACTTGGTGTCGTTCAGAATTTTTATTTGAATTTTCTCTTGCTATTCACTCCCAATATTCAGAATCAAAATCCTCACTCTCGGTAAACCTCAAACTAATATTTATTTCCTATTAGCTCTTCAAAATCTCTGTGTAGCGCTGCCTTTGCTCGTCACCTTACAAAAAACTATGAAAAAGACCCGCTTTTACACAAAAAAAACTTGTTATCGATAAAGGAGTTCTAACGCTTCAAAAATCCACCATTTGCAATTGGGAACATCCTATATATATATAGGTATTGCGTCATTTCATCCCATAATGCATTTAAGCAACAGTAAATACTAATTTTAAAGGGCCAGTTCAATTGTCTAGATATGTAGCCTTCATTACTCAAGCGTTCACATGACGTTGGCGAGATAAGTCGCCTGCAGTGTCCAGAAGGTTAAATATGAATATCTATTGCATTTTACAGGAAATATCTGGAAGAGTTTATTGAACACATACCTCTAGAAACTGAGAAAAAGGCTCACAAAATCCTACACATATGTGAAGAACGAAATATGCAAGAACAAGGTAAGGAATGTATATACAGCATGAGGATCATAATGGAATTTTATATCTCACTATTCTCAAACTGAACTGTCTGTAACATTAAATTGATTGTTACTTTACGAAACAAGTGAGCAAATACTAGTAATAGCAGCTCTTCTTTCTTATCTCTTTTTTGTTGTTGAATATTAAACAAATGTGCTTTTGTTTTGTGGCATTTTAATTGCATGTAGTTATTATATGATTCAGTTCTTTCTTTTTTATTTTATTGGACAACTGATTTGATAATGGGTGTTATATAAATGAAAATATGGCAGGATATGTTTGCATTTCTTCATCAATCATGTTTCATTCATGTTATTGGGTGTGGGATGTCTACTAATTTGGTTATATTGTGGGGGGGGTTATATATATATTTTTCTAATTTAGTTGTATTTTAATATACAAAAAAATTAATACTGCCTCTCACATTATTACTTTTGGAACCACTATCAGTATATTTATTTGCTATGTTCTATTGATTTAAGCTCAGAGTATTTGCAAACTGATGGGGATGAAGAGTTACCGAAATGGTCGTCTTGGCTCAGCACTCTCTTGGTTTCTTCAGTCAAAGGTAAATTATTTGTTTCTAGGAATATCTTACAAATTTAGTGTATTGAAGTGTGTTTTTTTTTTTTAAATTAGTTGTATTATTTATGTTTGTTTTAGTTTTTTAATATTGTTGTGAAAAAGTAGTTTTTATTTGCAGGATGTGGCAGCTGCAACAAGAATAACAGAGCAGTGAGTATATTGACTTTGTGTGGAATAGATCATCACCTTACGTTTTACTGTAAATGATTTTTGAGTTGCAGTAAAGTATACATACTATTTTACTTAGATTCACAGACTTATTCTTTGGCCGTCTACTATACAGTAAACTATACATCCTTCAGAGACTGGCTCACACTTGACTGTGTGTCCATAATTTCCAAATGTTTGCTATTGCCAATGATTAATAAATAAATGTGCTCAGGTGGTGTCGTTAAACAAAAGTAAAATATACATAATGAACAATATAATAAATAAGACTAAAAAAAATAATTTAAGATATTGATAAAAGATAAATTTCTTATTAAAAATAATTTTCTTTTAAAAAATTAATTTTACCTAAAATGATCATGCAAGATACATTTATATAAATACACATTTTTGGATACTCCTATCACACTGCATTAATTTCATGTTTTATGGTAATCTTATTTTTGTTTAGATTTCTGATTGAATACAGCGAAAAAGGAGAGTTCTCTCATCTTGATCTCATTGACAACCTGGGACCAGCAATGTTGCTTAGCAACAGACTTACATTTCTTGGTAAGTTTAAGATTAATATTAATGTGTGTCTCTTTGCTGAAGTTCATCTTTCTAAAATTGGTAATTGAACCCTGAACTGTTTTTAACATTTTGGCTAGTGATGCCAACAGAAGACAACATTCCATTATATCCACAGGTGCAGAATATTGCATTGACTCCCGATTTCTCACTTTCTTAACAACATGGCAACATGACCAGCTTTCAGTAAAAAAAACATATATTCACTGGCTAGATTAGTGCCAGTTTGTTAATAATACTTGTCAAAGTTATCTTAAGCAGCTAAGTACTGTAAAATAACTGGCTGCTTAATAGATCGTATTAAACAAAATTAGGAAAAAATTATGGTGACCGTTTAATACAGGTGGTTGCATCAGTAGGTTGTGATTGTAAATGTTTTTCTCTTTTTGTTTTAATATGATGTAACTTGCTGTTTTAGGAAAATATCGAGAGTTTCACAAGTTGTATGAAGATGGAGACCTGCATGCTGCTGGTTCACTTCTTTTGTCACTTCTTACAGCCAGACTAGCTCCAAAAGAGTAAGTTTACTTAAAGTTCTCAAATAATATTTCTCTATCGAGTTCAGTAGGTATACACAGTCATATAATGGTAATATTTTATCTTCCTTCTTATGTTGACAGTATGTTTTATGTTGATGTTACAAACTTAGCTGTTTCATCTAGTGCATTTAGGATGAACTTGAGAATAAATATTTTTACATAATGCCTGGACAACTGAGAATTTAATAAATCAGATTTATTTGAAAAATATTCAGTCAAATTTAATATATAATTTGTAATAATTTTTCTTTATACAGACATATCACATTTTTTAGTTTAAATTTTTTTTCAATGATTCCATTTCAAAATGTTAAATGATTTTAGATATATATAAATTCATATAATGGGGTGGTTTTTTTCTCTTAATGTTTTTTATTATGATCACTATTTACTTTGCAGTTTATGTAAAATGTTTTGTCTTCATTTTAGTTTTTGGATAACACTAATCATGGATGCCATGCCTCTTCTTGAAATTAAGCAAGTATGTCAAATCTTATTTTTATGTACTTTACAGACATAGTTATTGTTTAACTTTTCTATACTGAACAACAAAAGAAACATAAATTAGACCAAAAATTCTTTCAAACATAAAACTCATGCTGCACTTCTCTACACATGCCTCAAGTAAGCAAAATAGCCAAAATTAAAACATTGCAAATTAAATTTGTTTCTTTTGCTGTTCAGTATATTTTGTATTCAAAACTATTTGCACAAGATTGAGTTCAGTGGAAATTTGAAAAATCTATAATAAAAATGTTTTGTATTTATTTTGTATCCTCATAAGAATGAATTTGAATAAATTTAAAAATAACTGATGTAAATAAATAGGTCCATATTTTCATCCTATTACTTTCAATGTGTTGAATATTTGTGGTTAAGTATGTAAATTAATGTTTTTATAAATTAGTTGAAACAATGATACTGTATGTTCCTTATGATCTTTTTTTATTTCTAGTCATAAATTACTATATATATATATTGCTGTAAGGTGTTGGTTTGATTACATAAAATTTCTCACGTTTTTCACAGGTTATATTTAACAGCAGACAGACTTATGAGTTGATGCATTGTTTAGAAGAACTAACGCAAGAAATGGAGAAAGAGAATAAGACAGAAAATAAAGTAAGTGAATTAAAACAATTGGGATTTAAGCGAAAAGTAAAATTACTACGTAATATCTTAATGGTACAAAGTGAGATTTTGGTCAGTGGTAAAGCACCATCTGTGGTATTGCGAATCATGAGATGATGCCTCTGTGTGTCTGTTCAGATTTTCCAGTTAACTTGTGCTATGTATTATAATTACGTATGTATATTTAAAGACCCGATTGTGTTTGGATCTACAACGTGTCGTTAAGGGGTTATCTAAAACATTTGACATTTCATTTGGAAGATCAATTTTAATGCCAATTTTGTTTTGAGTTTGTTAACAAACTGTTCATTTCCAGCCTACCAAAATAATATTTAAACATACCATGTAATATCTTTTGTTATATAAAAAGCATGTTCATTATTTATAAAATGCAGTTTAAATAGGGTCTACTGACTGATGCATTTGGATTACCTAAGCCAATTTACAAATAATGTTACTATTATTATTAATTTTGTAAATGAGATTGTCTAAATGATGGAGTTTATAGTGTCTGCCTGTGAACCAGTCGGTCGTTGGATCGATCCTTCTCTGTGGACCCATTTGCAGTTTGGGCTATTTTCTGTTCCAACCAGTGGTCCACAACTGGTTCATCAAAGGCCGTGGTATG
>JAULBS010124091.1:0-13910 GCA_032355785.1 Symmetromphalus regularis | reverse complement strand
TCCAACCAGTGATCCACAACTGGTTCATCAAAGGCCATGGTATGTGCTGTCCTGTCTGTGGGACGGTGCATATAAAATACCCCCTGCTTATCGAAAAAGAGTAGCCTATATATCGGCAGCAGGTTTCCTCTAAATACATATGTCAGAATGACCATATGATTGACGTCCTTTAGCCGATGATGATACATATCAATGGGCTCTAGAGGCGTCGATAAATAAAACAAACTTTACTTTGGGTTGGAGCTGGTATTGAGGTTAAAAATCCCATGACTTGACTGAGATTTGATCCCAGTACCTACCAGTCATGAGTCCAACAGCTTAACCACTATGCTACCGAGGCCGGTCTGACTGTTTAAAGATGTTCAGAAATTAACATACCACTGTCTTATGGCACACTCAGTCTGGGTTGGAGCTGGTATCAAGATTGAAAATCCTATGCCGTGACTGATATTTAATCCTAGTACCTAACAGCCATGACTCGAATAGCTTAACGACTATGCTGCTTTCAATTAGAATTCAGGGGTTGAAATTCTCTGATTGGGAGCATATCCATTATCACCGCCTTTGGTAGCTTTGGAATAAATGGGACACTCCAGCAGATGGAAAAATTCTTTGATGGTACGACAGAAAATGTTATGTCATGAAATCTGATTCCAGAGAATGTTGCTGTGTGTACCCTTTATCTTTTCAATGTGTAAAACTTCCAGAGATTTATCCAGGATTTTTCTCCAGGGTCCTGTGGCTGAAGGGATTGAGAAAATTAGTGTGAATTTAGTCATATTTGGGAAGGTTTTTTTCAAACAACTGAATTTATGAAACTGTCTTATATTTATTAACCAAATTGGGAATTTCAGATGTCATGTGCCTTTGGGAAGGGGCCGATGTTTGGTATCGTATGAAACCTGGATAAATCCCTAACTCCTGACTTCATTTTACTTGTTTCAGGGATATGTTGGATTGGAGGGATCACAAGGCATCAGAGGGGCTAAAGGAGACCAGGGTTTCCAAGGGATGACTGGAAACAGAGGACCTACAGGTCTAACTGGAGCAACTGGACGGATAGGACTGAAAGGAAAACCTGGCCTTGCTGGACAGAGGGGTTCTGGTGGGCAGCGTGGTATTCAAGGGATTATTGGTGAAAAGGGTCCAACTGGGGACACTGGGATAACTGGAGCTACAGGAATTGCACCTAGAGGAGAAAGGGGACAGATGGGAGTGATTGGTCCAATTGGCAGAACTGGCCCAGTTGGTGATTTGGGTCCAATAGGTCTTGGTGGACCTGATGGTAGTACTGGTGTTCATGGAATTGTTGGAGTAACAGGACCTGTTGGGCCAATGTGGTTACCATTAGGTTTGTGCTTTTTCTTTGGTCATTGTTGTCAGGTCAGACTTTGTAAACATTTTTTAAAATATAAATTTTAGTTTTAACACTAAACATGTCAAAAGCTTTCTTCACCTGTGGTTTCAATTAGATTATTCTGAAACTGTGTTTCTCTATGAAAGTTTCCACGAACTGATAAATATTTTTAAGTTTCAGAAAATTTGAATTTTAACAAATTTTAATACATTTTAAAGCTTATTTTAATTGATCTCTTCCAGGAATTTTGATTGGATCATTCTGAATCTTTGTTCCTCAAACAGATATTTTGAAATTGTGTAATTTTATAGATTTTTTTTCTGCTAAGGCAGTACAATGTTGAATAAAACATATTTTACCATCTTGGTTTTAAGACAACATTGCTGATTTCCTGGAAATTCATAGTTAAAACTACTTTTGTCTGCTGCTTGCTTTTAGGTACAGATTATTGTAAAACAACCACCCTGGCTTGTATGCATTACTGTGAAAGTACCGAGCTTGGTCCACGATGCCGATGTTATCCTGGATACAAATTGTTTGAACAGACTGAGTGTCAAGGTAAGTTGTGCATTTGACACAAATTGACCTCAACTAAACTAGGTTCCTATCAAAACCACCAATGTGATGGCAGATGGTTTCCTCTAAATACATATATCATATGATTGACGTCCAATAGCCACTGATAAGATAAAAATCAATGAGCTCTAGAGGCGTCGTTAAATAAAACAAATTTTACTTTTCTTTATATGGTGGTAGTGTGTTTCTTCTAGGAACGCTGTAAAATGTGCCCGTATGCAAATACCTAGTTTTGCCCCCAAAAAATGGTAGCTCACACTAACTGTATCAAAATTACCAAGTATTTTAAATCCAATAGCTGATGATTAATAAATCAATGTGCTTTAGTAGATTTGTTAAAAAATAAATGATGATGTTTATGTATAAAATACAAATAGGAGTTAGTAAATATTTTTAATCTGTTTCAGAAATTGATGAGTGTGCATGTAGAAATGGAGGATGCCAGTATTTCTGTACAAACACAAATGGGAGTTATTTCTGTCACTGCCCTAAAGGATTAAAACTCTCAAAGGATGATCGTAGGTGTGATGGTAAGTACAAGATCGAATAATAATGATTATTACCTATCAGTATTATTTTATTTGCTATTTCTCTGAGAAAATTCTGCCATATTGGATATTCCAATAAATCTTTAATATCAAAAATAAATATATTATCCCTGCATCAGAAGTCTTTTATGGCCTTCAAGTCAACAAATATGTCACTAAGATACTAAAAATCTTAAGTTGCAAATAATAAAGTTCTTATATATAATTACAGGTAAACAAATAGCTTAGAAGGAAAAACATTATTTTGAAAACAGAATAACAATGTCACATGTATAATATTTATATGTGCATTTGTAAATGTGTAGACTATAGAGGAGCTCAAGAGACAGTTGCAGTACTATATGTATTATCCTCTGAAAACAAATTTATTATTATTAATAAATATATAAATGACTAACGAAACTAAAACATGCTAATAGTACTGGGTTACTAATTTCAACATGAGTAGCTCAAATAGTAGCATGTCTGCCTGTGAACCTTTCTGTCGTCGGATCGATCCTTCGCATTGGACACATTTGCAGTTTGGGTTATTTTTCATTCCACCTAATGGTCCACAACTGATTCATCAAAGGCCATGGTATGTGCTGTCCTGTCTGTGGGATGGTGCATATAAAAGACCCTTTGCTGCTTATTAGCCTGGCAGGAGCTGGTTTTCTCTAAAAATATGTCAGAATGACCATATGATTGATGTCCAATAGCTGATGATAAGATTAAAATCAATGTGCGCTAGAGGCATCGTTAAATAAAACAAACTTTACTTTATTAATCTCAACATTTGCTTTGAAGACTACATGTCAGAATTAAATATTTAACCTCCAATATCTGATTAATAAATCAATGTGCTCTAATGGTGTCATTAAAAATTGATTGTAGATATTGATGAGTGTAAAGACAAACTGGACAACTGTTTCTCTGATCAACTGTGTATCAACACTTGGACTCACTACTACTGTGCTGGGCCATTTGATGACGTAACCCTTGCAGGAGGTAAGTGATACATATGTATTAATATCTTAATTAATCAAAGAGATGTTTGGTCATGGTGCCTCTCTACAGACTAGGGAGTGGGATGTAGCTCAAATAGTAGCGTGTCCACATGTGAAGCCATCGATCATCTGATCGATCCTTCTCAGTGGCCCATTTGCAATTTGGGCTATTTTCCATTCCAACCAGTAGACCACAACTGGTTCATCAAAGGCTTTGGTATAAAGACCCCTTGCTGCTTATCACAAAGAATAGCTTAAGTGGCGGCAGTGGGTTTCCTCTAAAATAAATATCAGAATGACTACATGAATGACATCCAACAGCCAAAGATAAGATTAAAATCAGTGTGCTATAGAGGCATATAAAACAAACTTAACTCTTTGTAGACTGTAATATTAATATTTCCTAATTAATCTAATATCTAATTAATGAAGAGCTGTTGAGTCATGATATCACATACCACCTTAGATGGATGCACTACCTCTATAGCTATAACCTGCTTCCTCAATGTAACCCCTAATAGCTGTTTTTCTTTCATGCTAAGAAGTTGTTAAATAAATTACCCTCATTGTGCTGGGATGTCATTAAACAGATTTGTCCTTTCTTTTCAGAAACATCTGCTCTAAAAGGAGGGGTAAGATTACTCACTAAGAACATGGTGATTGGTTTAATCTTGTGGATGACATTGCTAACTCTCCTCATCTTAACTTCCATCATACTGCTCATCCCAGAATGCAGCTGCTGTTGTAGTCAGAAGACGTACGAACCACGGAAACCAAATACAGAACAAGAATTTTACTACCCATCATTCTTCCCTCGAATTAATCTCGATCAAGGTCGTGATAAAGCTGAGGTTTTGGGTGGTGTAAGATCTCATGAGGAAGGAGGCATTGATAATTTGGGAGCTGATCATTTAGATGAAGAACCAGAGAGAGCCAAGGAGTGAAAAGGACACAGAAGGATTAAATGTTTAGATGAAATATTGGAGAAATGAGTGAATGAGGTGAGAATGACAGAGAAACAAAAACTAGAAGTGAAAGTGATGGATGGTAACACTGACAGTTATTTAAATGAAATACTGACACATATTTATATGAAATACTGAGTTATTTAAATAAATACTGAGGAGACAATAGCACGAAATGAGCGACTGAGAGAAAGCATGAATTGAAATGGACTGAACTGAGTGTTTGACCAGTGCAAGAATATTATCTACAAAAAAAAGAGGATAAAAACTGGTTTATTTTCTACTTAAATTTAATGCAGTGACCAGGTAACTTCTAAAATGTCCTATAATTTAGTAATAAGAGTATAAGATTTGTCCAGAAGTTAAATTATGATTTGTTTTGACTTTACCACTAAATGTTTCCTCAAATTCATGATTTTTGTAGATGCTCTAATAACATCAATAAAATATCAGCAAAAAATAAAATTGTTTTTTTTTATAAAAAAGAAAATTCAAATACTTCTTTCAATCTTTAGAAGACTATAAATTTGACATGTACTCGTCAATTATAATTCAACATCACACAACAGCTCCCTTATCAAAGTTATATGCTGTCGAGAGATTTCACAATCTTTTGTTTTTGATGGCTGCCACCATAATTACAAGCAAAGATTATAATAAAGATCAGAATTCAATGTCATGTAGTAGTCAGTTGTCTGATCTATCCTTCTCAGTGGACCCATTTCCAGTTTGGGCTATTTTCTGTTCCAGCCAGTGGTCCACAACTGGTTTATCAAAGGCCATGGTATGTGTTGTGTCTGTGGGACTGTGCATATAAAAGATCCCTTGCTGCTTATAGGAAGGAGTAGCCCATGTGGTTGCAGCGGGTTTCCTCTAAAGACATGTCAGAATGACGATATGTATGACGTCCAATAGCCGATAAAATAAAAGAGGCGTCGTTAAATAAAACAAACTTTACTTTTCAATGTCATGCTAAATGTGCGCAGCAGACATAGTAGTCTACATACTATAAAAAATGTGAGATCTTATCTTTACTCATACTGTTTTGGCAGATAGCATTTTGATTTTCTGGAATGTTTTAATGCAAACTTGCTAAATTGGCAGTCCTCATAAAAATGTTAAATATTAAATTATGAGAACTTTTAATTGCAGAAACAGTTTTTACAGATGTGTTCTTTGTGGTTGACATCCACCACAAAATGTTAGAAAGGATACTGAAGCTTATTTAGTATATTTATAATTAGTGTTTTATTTTGTTTATCAACACCACTAGAGCACATCAATTTATTAATCAATGGGTATCAAACAATGTATTTTTGTTATTCTGACATGAAGTCTTGGAGGAACCCCCCCTCAAAAAAACCCACCAAGTTTGTTTTATTTAATGATACCTCTGGAGCACATTGATTTTTTTCTGATCAGTGGCAATTGGACGTCATACATATGGTCATTCTGACATGTCTTTAAAGGAAACACTCTGCTGCCTCATAGGCTACTCCTTCCAATAAGCAGCAAGGGATCTTTTATATGCACTGTCCCCTCCCACCCCTATAGCACAGGTCATATATATTGAACAGCAAAAGAAATTCAAATTTAATTTGCAATGGATTGAATAAAAGTTGACCATATTTTGACGTTTTGTTTGCTGGAGGCATGTGCAGAAAGGTGTAAAGCATGCACAGCAGGAGTTTTATGAATTTTTCTTCTAATTTGATTAAACTGGATCTGAACAAATCTGTCACATTGCAATTGGTCTTGCAATATTTGAGGAAGACTAGATTTGCAAACACTGAGTCCCCATTTTATGATCAGAAATACATGGCATTTGACACATTATTAATGAAGGAAACCAGCTGCCACATATGCTAAACATTTTCGATGAACAGCAAGGATCTTTTGATATACCATCCATCAAGTCAAATTAAGAATTTGCAATACAAAAAGATTTTCAAGTAGCCTATTTAATTTTGCATAAACAATTACTAAAGATATAACAGTCATTTTATTTAATCCCTCTAGAGCACATTGATTTTTATCTTATACTCTGCTATTGGACTTCAATCATATATGACATGTTTAGAGGAAACCTGTTGCCACCACATAGGCTACTCTTTGATAAGCAGCAAGGGGTCTTTTATATGCACTGTCCGAGAGACAGGACAACACACATCACTGCCTTTGATGAACCAGTTGTGGACCACTGGTTGGAACAGAAAATAGCCCAAATTGCAAATAGGTCCACTGAGAAGTATCAATCGGACATAGTAATTATTCAATAGTCATTACAGAACCAAAAATGTGTGCCAAACATTGAGATGGGCAGTCAGATCCAGGGTGTTACAGACCCCAGCCACCAATCTTCATTTTATTTATAATTTGGTCTTTGCACCCCACAGCAATATTAAGATATCTTTGGACACCACTTCTTAAATTCATGTCTGTCCCCAAAATAAAAACATATTTGAATTTTTTTTTGAGGACTCTATGAGATCATTAAAATGTATTCAATTCATCTTTATCATACATTTGTATACTGAACTGCATTATTTACCAATGTAAAGAAAACCCACAATAACATTCAGGATTTTTCCAGTATTCAAAATAAAAAGATGCATGTTCATTTCTGAGACATGAATGTGAATTTTCTACTAAAGTTTGCTTGGAATAAATCACCGAAACACAGCTTCTTAGACCAGCATGAGATGCATGTGCAAACAATTCTTGTTGAGAGCAATATGCATGTGCGATCCTTGCTGGCTATCTGCATAAAAGGCAACCTTAACTTCCAGTCTGCCATTCATAATTCTGATGCATTAGGTATGCAGAGTTTATCAACAAATCAGAGGGAATGGGCACCTTTAGGCTGGCCAGAGTTCACAGGTTGTGGCGAATGCGTTTAATATCCATATTACTATAATACGACAAAAATATTGCCACAAACAGCACTGCAGACAGTCCTCATAGTGGTCGCCCCAGGGTTAGCCCAAATCGATAAGACCGGCTCATTCATCGGCAACACCTGCATGACCGATTCCTCCCAGCCGCTGAAACAGCTCTTCAGACCATCAGGACTCAGCAGTGACCCATCGGTGCAGACAGTCAAATTGTTGCCTGGTCGCCATCCTGATCAGGTTCCCATCCTCACTGTCAATCATGCAGCATCAACATCGGTGCCATCAGCAATGGGGGTCAGTTCTCTGATGAAAGTCGACACTGCATTTCAACAGCGGATGGCAGAGCCAGGTTCTGGCTAAGGAGGGGCAAACGCTACTCAGATGAGTGTTTGATGGAATGGAATCCATGGGGAGCAATTGGTTTTAACCAGCGGGTGGGGCCTAGTCTTTCTGAATATTGGTCCAGGCAGGGGTATATCGACCAAGTCCTAAGACCCCACATTTTACCCTATTTCGTTCGTAATCATGACCACGTGTTCCAGCAAGATAATGCCTACACCTATACTGCCAGAGTGAGCAGGGACTTTCTGCAGCAGCATAACGTGTGAACCATGGACTAGCCAGTGCTCAGTCCCGATTTGAATCCAATAGAACACTTGTGGGACGAGGTCCAACCAGGTGCACCCAAGGCCAAAAACTGCTGCTCCACTGCATGGAGCTTTTCTCAGGGTATTGGCCCAAGTGCCAATAGCATTCAACGCCTGATGCATTCCATGTACTGAAGATGCATGTCTTTCATCAACGCACAGGGTGGCCACACAAGATACCGACTTGGAATGCTTCTCCCGTTATCCACACTGGTGCTGACCCTTCACAACCATTATGCAGCATACAGCACTATCCTGATGCTGTGTAACAGGGTTATTAAGTAACTTGATTAGACATTTTGTGTTAAATAGAGAAGCAATGTTGCACTTTAAGAATAGGGTTAATGGATAGACTGTAAAATCGCCAGAGATAAGTTAAACACTCAGCGGGAAATGGGTTTCTTAAAATAAATGATAACAGACTTGATAACAGACTAGGTTAATGACCACTGATGCGGTCTGACATGGATAAACGAATCTCAGGGGATTGACCTTTGACATGGTCTCTGACGTAGATACAACAAGAGTTTTGAGAGTTGCCTAGTATGGTCAGATCATTGAGAATTGGTAAAAGTTAGTTAAGTTAGGAGATAGGAATGTCAGAGGTAGCGAGGATTCATGTTAGAATTTTTACCTGGAGGATTGGTGCACAGTTTGTCTAAGAGTATAGATGTGAAATTGGGTTAGCGTTATAAATATGATAATTGAAATTGGAAGTTTTATTAAAGCAATTATGAACTATTTAAAATTACACAAGTTTTATTATAAATATCGTGTGAATACTTTATTCATTGTATAAATTATGGGGATTTTAAAATAAATGTTGAACTGGACAAATTTTTGTTGTTTTAAATCTTATAAAGGATTTCTTATAAATAGGTTCAGCCATTTTTTCTTATAAATAAAGAACTTGTTTATAGTTGTGTGCCAAAAATGGGCTCTCTAAGATGTGCACAATGGCATCAACATTACATTGAAATTAAACATAATTGCATCATATCCATAGTGCATTTCTTTTGCGGTTCAGTATATATAATAATAGATTATATGTGTGGGTTTTCATTCAAAATAATTTCAAGAGGATGTCCATTAAAAAAAAAAAAGTATTTCGATTTGCATCATGATTATGTCTGTTGGTAAACATACATGTATTATAGGCAGATAATTACAAAAAACATAAAACATTGTTACAAAGACATGTTTAATGGATTTTAACATATGAACAATACATATCTACATGAAAATATTTTGAAAAAAAAACAGATGGAGACAAAAACAATTTTAACACTTAATACAATGATTTACATGTAAATATTTTCAAAAACAGATGGGAGACAAAACAATTTTAGCACTTAATACAAATATAATTATACATGTCATAAAAATATACACAACGTATCACACTGACCATGTTATAATAATCTCAAAATGATGAAAAAATTTGTGTAACTGTATAATAAATGCAGTATGTTGCCACTATTCGGTAGTAATATATTAATATCATTAATCTTATTTTTAATTTCTTCTTAGCAAGGAAAGGATGTTTACTATGTAATTAGGTTTCAAAAAGTTAATATAAAAAATGTACAGGTTTTTTTTTTTAATACTGAATTCACGAAATTAAACATCTTACTACAATGTATTTTTCTATAAACAGAAAGATGCTAAAACAATTCTTCATTTATTGTTTTTAACAAATACTAGTATTAAAAAAAACTTATTGACAAAGTATTACTTATCCAAACTATCTTATAATGCCCTAATATTATACTACCTATGTTCCATACAAGTTCATGAGAAATTAATTTAATATGCTGCTAATACAATTAAGTTACTGGAGAACAAAAACTATTTGAAAATATAATCATAACTCAATTTTTATGTAATATTTAATTTTCATTAATTTAAGCTAATAATTAGAAATAAATTTTTATTAAAGATATTGGCTACCAGTGTTAATGAAAAGAATTTTTTTTGGAAATTGATGAAAATGAATTTTAATCACATATTTCCTAACCAACTAAATTAATGAGAAAGACATTTTTCTTAGAAATTTATGAAACCATTTTAAATGCCTAACAAAACAAAGTGAATAAGAAAACTAGAATTTTAATTTGAAATTAATGGGAACTAATTTTAATTAAATGTTATTTCCTTATAGAACTAAGTTAATGAGAAAGACATTTTACTTTGAAATTAATGAAACTATTTTAATTGTCTAATAAAATGGTGAAAAAGCTAACAAATTTTAATTTGAAATTAATAAGAACTGAATTTATGCAATTAATAAAGACATTTGAATTTTAATAAAATATACTGCCTAATAGAACTGAAGTTAATAATAGTGTACATCTGGCAATCTTGAACTCTGTTTCTGAGACCTCTCATCCCAGCCACTCTCGGAATATGGGTGACGGCTGGCATCATCACGGTAATACTTGTCTCCCTTTCTGTTGCCACGATGGACAAACAGATAGATAAGGATAACTAGGACAATGAGACTGAGTATAATGAGCCAGACAATGAAACCGACAAGTGTGTTACGACTTAACAGACCTAATCCTGTCTCACAATTTGCCTGAGCTGCTGCCATACCTAGAAATAAAAAGAAATATTGATTTAACGACATCCAAGCTGTTTAAATTATGTTTGTTTTATTTAACGATGCATCTAGAAAACGTTGATTTTTATCTTATCATTGGCTATTGGATGTCATTGTCATTCCGACATATTTCTTTAGAGGATACCTGCTGCTGCCACACAGGCTGCTCTTTCCAATAAGCAGCAAGGGTTCTTTTATATACACATTCACACAGACAGGACATCACATACCACATGCTTTTATGAACCAGTTGTGGAATCGAAATGATTCCACCACAACCTCGTTAACAAACACATTATTTCTAACAGGCTGAAGGTGGGGACAATCGACCAAAATATCATGCACCGTCAATATACTCTGACAGTGCTCACAATAAAAAATACGAGTTAAATACGTATGACCAATACGAGAACGACACAAAACAATTTCATCCTTCATTGACCGTCAGTAGGAGGACTGCCAAACTCCCAAGACAGGCTTTAGTGAATGAAGTTTATTCACTCTCGCATTGTCCCAATCACCTTGCCAGTTAGCTAAAACATACCTGTTAATTTCAAATTTAAAATCAGAAAAGGGAATACCCATGTTGGCACGAGGCAAATTCAAAGCAGCCTTGGCAGCCAGGTCTGCCTTTTCATTACCCCTAATGTCAATGTGAATGGGAAACAGAAAACAATTTTCTTTTTAAAGATAAAAAGACACACTTTCGTATCACAATCCCAATCAAAGGATGTTCCAGGTTCATATTATGTAAAGCTTGGAGACACGAAAGTGAGTCTGTAAAAATAACAAATTTGGATGCATCTGAAGTTTTAATTTTGTTTAGGGCATCAATAATTGACCGAATTTCGACAGAAAAAAAATAGAAGCCGAATCAAGCAATCTCTTGGAAATTGTGTTAGATGGAAACACTGCAGCACAGGCTACAGGATTTCCATCTTGTAATCCATCAGTGTAAACATGAATGAAATCACTAAATCTGTTTTTGATTTCCAAAAAATTTTGTTTTGTAAACAAGTGGATTTGTATGACCTTTTTTTCAAATCCACCAGATCAAACAAAATAGTTAGTGGTTTTATATACAAAACAAAACATGTAGGAGTTTCCATTATGTTATCGAAAGTTATTTTGGAAGCAGTTAAAAACTGCTTGATACAAATACCAAAAGTAGGAATAGCGATTGGCTTCGCATAAAACAACTTTACATATTTTCCTTTAGAACACCAAGATGCTTTGGTAAAGAGTTTAACTTAGACGCTAAGTGATAGCTTTGTACGTCTAGCCCCCAACGTACAAGCATCAACGTACAAGCTCTCAACAGATGTTCTAAATGCACCAAGACAGAGCTGATGTCCCCGATTGTGTATGGGATCAAGCATCTGCAAGTAAGACTTGCGAGCCTACCCATACACAATGCATCCATAATCTAGTTTTTATCTCACTGTAAGCAGTGTCGGATGCAGCGCCTTCAATTCACAGCCGTGCAGGAACCAGTTGCCGTTGTTAGTCATGGTTCCTATTCTCAATTTTAAATGCAACCGATCTGCAAACATGTACAAACAAAATACGCTATCGGAGGCTATACATATTCTATATATGGTGGTAGTATGAACATGTCACATTATTCAGATTGATTATACGGTGTAAGTACAAATAATTAGTATTATCACATTTCAATATCGTTTACGTCACAGGGTTTTGTTGACATTTGAACGCCTGTTCAGTCAGTTTACTCCACTTGTTGAAACAGTTCAAAGTATAAAGATGGTAGAATGGAGATAAACATACTCTGATTTCATTTTAGTGGTAGGTTATCGTGGATTTGAAACCCCTAACTGTTACATTTAAAACCTCACACTAACTATTTTAAATGTCATTTAGGTGTTTCAAATCCACGATAACCTATCTCTAAAATGAAATCAGGGTATTTTTATCTCCTAGTTGATCTAGGTAATATAGAATTGAAACTATTGCTTGTTTAGGTTGTTAATCAACAAGTGTTTAAATATGCCTGGAACATCAGCTAGGACTATCAACACAAAAGGAACACACATGATGATGCCAGCTGTGTATCCAATCGTCGTTGATGATCTTCTGTGATCGGGAGCACTCTTCTTTTTTCGTATGGTAGTCGAGAGTTTCTTTGTGTCAACTTTCAGCTTCACGACAATCTCTTCCAGAACCTCTTTCAGTGCCTCCTGTGAAATATTCGTGTTATAGAACGAAGTACACAGGACGTTAGAGGTAGTTGATGTCGAAGGTGTCACATGTGTAGATGACGTCATCGCAGATGCAGGGGAACTAGTTGTGATGGGCTCCAGTGATGTAATTCCAACTGGTAGTGTTGTTGTTATGTAGACTGTATGGATAACTGGACTTGGTGTCATATACACTGTTTCAATTACTGGGGATAGTGTTACGTAGACTGTTCTAATGGCTGTAATAATGACAGGTTCTGGTGTTATATAGACAGTTTCGATCACTGGGGATGGTGTCACATGTACGGTTTCAATCAATGGCGTTGGTGTCATATAGACAGTTCCAATTATTGGCATTGGTGTCTTATAGACAGTTTCAATCATTGGCGTTGGTGTTATGTACATCGTATTAATTTCCGGAGATGGTATAATCCACTCTGTGCTAACAGCAGTTGATGGTGAACAAGGGACCAGGTATGTCGAGATAACCACGTCTGGTGTTGTGGACGTTGTCACGGTAACAGTTGTCAGGCTAGTCTGATTAATGGCCGAACAGTTAATTAAAAGAGCTTCATCCAAGTCTGCAAATATATACTATTTTAGAATATAATTAATACACATCGTTATGCATACAATTGTTTAATACTTAGGTAAACCATTGGGGATATGGTATTACAGTGCATTAAGTATTTCATAATAAAATAGGTGTTACGTTATTTTTTCACTTTTTAAATTTCTTATCAAAGATGTGTTGCCATATTGTACGACAGCAATACCGTATGCATGTTATTTGGCCATGATAATCAGTTGTGGTCGACTGATTGGTGTACATGATGCACACCATTTGAGAATTGCGGAACATTCACTCTGGGATGAAGCGGGATCTAGCTTAAACGGTAGCGTTTTTGCCTGAGAACCGGTCGGTTGTCGGATCGATCCTTGTCAATGAACCCATTTGCAGTTTGGGCTATTTTCCGTTCCAACCAGTGGTCCTCAACTGGTTTATCAAAGGCCGTGGTATGTACTGTCCTGTCTGTGGCACGGTGCATATAAAAAAATGTTGCTGCTTATCGGAAGGAATAGCCTATGTGGCGGCAGCGGGTTTCCTCTAAAGACATATGTCAGAATGACCATATG
>JAULBS010124080.1:0-13910 GCA_032355785.1 Symmetromphalus regularis | reverse complement strand
GCGTTATTTTTGCAATACTTTCCCAAAATAAATGAAAATAAAATATGAACTTGTTTGTGTAATCACTAAAAATGTATATCCCAAATTTAATTATAAGGAATGTCTCTTATTTCTTTTTGATTCATTGTGATATGAAAAAAAAAAAATGCGCATAAGAGTTTGCGGATGGGTTTTTTGTTCATACCCCGATGAATCTAAAAGAAATAAGAGACATTCCTTATTTATAAACGTTATAGCGACATTCCCATCGATTGAAGTTAAGTTATTAATTTTTGAGTTGTACACATCGATCATATCAGGTCTCGTCTGTGCTACAGATTAACCAATATCCTGCTCGATTATATGACTGTGTGTGGTGAAGCATTACATATTACGTAGTGCACGAACAACGGATAATAAAACACAACAAAACCAGTAGCCGATCCAGAGGGAGATCTAGGGGATCCGGACCCCCTTTTCTTGTATTTTTTATTTTTTATATATATATTTTCCGAGTGGAAATTAACAATTTTCCCAGTCCTGTTCACCCATCACATTTGGACCCACCCCCCCTTCAGAAATCTTGCATCCGCACCTGAAAATCTTTTTATCAACTGGCTTCTTGCTATTACTGTAATAAATAGGCAAACAAACAGAATTCCAGATGAGTTATACATATTTAATAGTCTGCTTTCAGGATCTAATAAATAAACAAAAATCGTTGCTAAAATAATGAAAATATGAACATATATATATATATATATATTAATGTCCTTTAAAGTGTGCTTAAACATTGTTGTGGGAGCAGTATGTAGCTCAAACGGTAGCGTGTCCGCCTGTGATGCGGTTGGTCGTGGGATCGATCCTTCTCAGTGAACCCATTTGCAGTTAGGGCTATTTTCCTTTCCAGCCAATGGTCTACAACTGGGTCTTCTGATGCCGTTGTATGTGTGGTCCTGTCTGTGGGACGGGACATATAAAAGACCCCTTGCCGCTTATCGGAAAGAGTAGATAATGTGGCGGCAGAGGGTTTCCTCTAAATAAATATAACAGAATGACCATATGATTGACGTCTAATAGCCGATGATGAGATAAAAATCAATGAGCTCTAGAGGCGTCGTTAAATAAAACAAACTTTTCTTTCATTTGTTGTTGCTGTTTATTTTTAATGTTACACTGTGCCGGCGCAGACGTTTAAATATTGGACGGGGGTGGGGGGGTCAAGACTATATAAGGGTGTCATTTGAAGGATGCCTACAACGTAAAAAATGAAGATATTATCGCAAAAAGAGCGACGCAGATTATTGGGGGGTGTAAATACCCCTTTGTCCCCACCCCCCACCCCTTCCCGGCTGCGACGCTCCTGAATGTAAGCATTTTAAATAATGTCTCTTTGTTATCTGCAAATATGTCTTTTTTATAGTTTTCCTAAATGTGTACAGTTCAGAGGTTGATAGAGGGTGATTTTATAAAATAGTAACAAAATGATAACAATGAAAGATAAGTAGAATTCTAAACAAAATGAAATATATATCACAATCATCATCATTATCATATATTCCAGTCAAAACAAATTTCAATTTCCAGAAAGAGATCTAACTTGTCGCGGGTATGAGATGGCACCTATGACGCAATAAGTACTTTATAATTAATTTGAGATGATATAAACTAACGACCAAAAGATATGATACCAAGGATAATTTAACGATAACTTTGAAAATAACATTGGCAGTGCTGTAGTCAGAGGCTGAAAGCAGATGAGGCAGATCTGAAGAAGGTTCCACTGTATAAAGTTGATTCGTACAGTTTTATAAGCATGGTCGGAAAAAACAGACGAGGCAGATCTGAAGAAGTACCCACTGTATACAGTAGATTCGTAGTGTTTTATAAGCATGGACGAATAAACCAGACGAGGCAGATCTGAAGAAGTACCCACTGTATACAGTAGATTCGTAGTGTTTTATAAGCATGGTCGAAAAAAACAGACGAGGCAGATCTGAAGAAGTACCCACTGTATAAAGTAGATTCGTAGTGTTTTATAAGCATGGTCGAACAAAACAGACGAGGCAGATCTGAAGAAGTACCTATGGTATAAAGTAGATTCGTAGTGTTTTATAAGCATGGTCGGAAAAAACAGACGAGGCAGGTCTGAAGAAGTACCCACTGTATAAAGTAGATTCGTAGTGTTTTATAAGCATGGTCGTAAAAAACAGACGAGCCTAGTGCTGACTATGGCACTGATTTGTATTTGCAAAACAGATGTATAGTCAACATAAATGCCATAATTCAATTTAAGCAGCGATGAAAACAAAATCTGCAGAAGCCTTAAATAAAATATCCAAAACATTTTATTCTTATTTTTGGTATCGTTTTTTTTTTTTTTTTTTTGCCCGTTATTTTGTTTACGAAGCACCTTAACTTTCACTAAGTGGAAATAAATACTGTAAAAACTTTGTTATTCTCTCAATGATTTTAAATTGTGTAGATAACGATCTAGGCAAAGATGAGCGAGTCCAATTTAGACTTGTTCTTGAAAATTGCATTATCTTCGCCATGTCACGGACAGATCAGCACTTTTAATTGGTTTTTAAATCAATTATATTTCTTCCCTAGACCCAAGTGATATTAGTTTCCCACACAGCTGGCCTCAGAACAAACCTTATCTTTTAATCTGGTTGACCAACATACAAAAATATTTCTGCCGAACAAAATATTGTTGTATTGGAATTTGTGGTTGATAAACTGTTTTGTATTGGTAATACTATTTTATTATCATGTAAAATCAGGTACGGATGCAGGATTTCTGAAAGGGAGGGGTCCAATTGTGGATTTCTGAAAAGGCGTGTCCAAAAGTGAATAATGAATAGAAATGGGTGAAAAAATTGTTAATTTTCACGTCCTTACACTCGTAAAAGTTGTTTTAAACAAATCGAGTAAAGTGGGGGTCTTGACTCCCGGGATCAGCTATTGACGATGATATAATTTCTGGACAGGTTTTCTTTCTTAACATTGGTATAAAATATCAACGGATTTTGTTATTAATAAATGTTTTGTTTATTCAGTGATACTATGCAGCACAGGGGCGTTGGAACGGAATTCATATTGGGGCGTCTGCACCCGTTTCTGAACATCAGAATTTACTGGTGAATAATTCAAAGAAGAACAAGAAACATATTTATAGGAATTATTGGGGGCTGAAGCTCCCCTAGCCCCCTGTCCCTGCCCCTGCTCCAACGCCCTTGTAGTAACACAAAGATTAAATAACTGTGGTGTTAATTATAGCCATATTACAAATCCTAAGAAATTATGATTAATAGCTGTGAATTAAAAACCTGTTATTGTGGTCAAAACAGCATGTGTGCCCAGGTGATTTTTAGAAAACCTATGTGCATTCACGAAACAAATTAAAAAAAACAGTGGCACAGTGGTTAAACTGTCGGACTCATGGCTGGTATGTACTATGATCAAATCTCAGTCGAGGCATGGTATTATTAATCTCGATACTGGCTCCAAACCAGAGGGTGTGCTCCGCAAGACTCATTGGGTAAGTGTACTCCACTTGCATCGACCAATTTTTCACAAATGGTTTATCAAAGGCTGTGGTGTGTGCCGCCCTGTCTGTGGGTAAGCACATATAAAAGATCCCTTGCAGCTAATCAGAAAAAGTTGCCTATGTGGAGGTAGCTGGTTCATGAAAGGTGATGGTATCCTTCTGGGTCAGAAATTATGTACATGGTAAAAATTAATATTGTATCAATGTTAGTGAAACGTTGTGTTATGACATGGCATTTAATAAAAGGCACTGAATTTTGAATTTAAGTATTTTTTTCAGTCTTAAAGAAATGTTTGAAAATAATAATTAATTTTAAAAAATCTATTTACAGATGTTTCGTATGCATTTAAATAGTATTTAAAAGTGATAACTTTAAATAACTTTGTTATCATTCTATCTCAAAGATAAAAACAAAATAGTTAATAAAGCTTCAGCAACTTACCAGTTGCCACCATGTACGCTTCAAAATTATTACTTTTGTAGAGTAGCCAGTTGCCACAAAAAGACGCCATGGTGTATCAAACGGTGTTGAATTGTGAGACCTTAAACAAACGCCAGCTGTGGTTCTTGGTAAACGTTGTCTTCTGACTGAAATAATAATGAACCGAGATCTTTATAGACAGAGAAACCGGAAACCTAAGTCCAGTAGCATAATAATGGTAATTTGGATGTCTGATAGCTTTGGCGTTAGATCTTATCTTGGTGTAACCCGTGGTGCAGATTGTATTAAGAACTGGAAAGTGAGGTACTTTCTATTATATAGCTTGGATATCATATTTAATGCAGGAATGAAGGCCTATATTTACTCAGGGAAATGCTTGCATGTAGTATTTAGCTTTATAAAGATTCGTTGATTAATACTGATATCTCTTCTCAATTTAGAAGAAAACAAATCTGACAAGAAACATCTTTTATGAGTTGGCAGTTGTTTAAAACCAGTTTGTATGTAATATCCAATGTATTCTACGGAAATGCATTGACATAACAATGACTTTGATGGCCCTAGAATTGTTGGTATAGTGTGATTATCATTTTTAAACTTTTGATATTGTAAAGTTCATAATATATGTAATATATAAAAATGGCAAAATATGACATTTGAAACAATGATAATGCACCTTTAAAAGTGATAGTGGCAATCTTCTGAATACTATTTATGTTGAAATATAATCACTATCACTTAAAGGAATTTACCAGCAAATTTGATATGACCTAATGTATGACCTTGGGAGCTGTTTTCATCCTGGAGAAGATACTCTGAAGTATGGCTGCACACTATAGGCCTATTTTCTGTTGGGTTGATTATTCTTGCGTGTTTGTAGGGATTTGTTAATTTGCAACTGTTGATCACAATTATACACATACGGAAAAGAACGCAGGTGCGGATACAGGATTTCTGAAAGAGGGGTCCAAAAGGGATGAGTGAATAGAACTGGGGGGGAATGGTTAATTTTCATGTCATTCCACTCGGAAAAGGGTATTTTTAAAAAATCTAGAAAAGGGGGACCCGTACTGACCCCTTGGACTCATATTTTCGATATGAGTTCACAACGTTAAACGAACTACACGCAATGCATCTCATCGCATTATGAATTGCACTGCATGTTATAATGCAAGTTGTAGAGTAGAAATAATAAAGATCAGAACAATTTGTATTTTGAAAACAACAGTTAATTATAATTTATAAAATTATACTTTTGAAGGTGAGCACAATGTAGTGTTATTACATATTACTTATAGGATATGTATTGTAGTTTGGGCATGGGTGCTAAGCTTTGTATCTAAAACGTTAGCAGTAGTTTTCTTTTGTTTGCCGTTATAACTTATCTGTTACACTAAAAAAACTACTTGGTGTTACATTAAGCTACACATTTTGAAAACGATGCATTATACAAAGTGCCCACTTCAGTTCATGATAATTAATGGGTTTCCCCTTGAAAGACACAGCAAGATAGCACTGAAAAGTAATATTTTTCTCTTCACATTTTTCAAAACTAATTGGCACATTTAGTAGAGATTGAATGTTGAGCGTTAATAAATAACTTTTAAGTCAATGTCAAATTTTCATATATGTATTGGAAAACTCCAATATTTTCCATATGGTAAATTTCTTTAATGTGTAGTAATTTCTATCAAAATAACTTTTAGAAGACTGTTATCTTCAATCTTGTGCAACTTGGAGACTGCCTCTTTATTATTATTTTTTTTATTTTATTTTTTTATTTTTTTTGGTAAACATTAATAATGATTCCATTTAATACAAGATCATGAACAACCTTTCAACAATTTTCCTTCAAATAATTATAACATACTGTTGTTATAAAAAGGCGTATATTATGTAGGTATTTGGCCCATCTTTCATTTAAAGACGGTTTTGTACTATCTGTTAATGGCGCTTATTGGATAAAAGCATGGATAAATGTACCACATTTTTAAAAAGAGTTATGAGGCAAGGGAGATAATTACAAAAACATTCATGTGAGGAAAGCGAGTTTAGATTTGGTGTTATTTAAGAATGGGGAAAAAGTCGGACGCACAAGGAAGCACCGAATATGACAGTGTCATGGGTAATAGACTCTTATAATTTATGTTTGACATGTCAATAGACTACAGATAAAATAGGTCTTTTCTACCACTTGTGTGAAGTTGTGTCCCTTTCCTTCGCCCCAAGTAATTTCGTCCCAAACTCACCGTCAGTTTTATATCCCATGTATATTATATCTAAAGTTGTAAAATGTATTATCTGTTTCATGTAATTTGAAAATAAGCAAATGTATCTAATTTTCTACAAGTTAAGTGTATTGGGAAAACGTGTGTGTAGCCTATTAAAATAGTATACATGGTTTGATTAATTTAAGACTAATAAGAGTGGTATAAGTGGGTATGGCTTGGTTCAGGATTACATTTTAGATTAATTAGGCTATAGGTGAGGATACTTTGTAAAAATATATTTTGTATATTTTTGGTTCATAATCATATACCTCGTTTAGATCAAAAGCTCTGTGACGCTTTCGGTAGAACTCGGGGAGGGGTGGGGGAGTTACAGTTTCATCATCTGCACATTTTAACAGTTTCATCATCTGCACATTTTAAACTTTATTTTGATCTAACTTTTGAGAGATGTTATATCATAGTGTCACAGCAAAACAATTTGGAGCTGGTAATTAAGTGCTGTTGCAACATTTTCTGAATTTTATTTTCCTATAGGCTATATCTTATCAATTTTATCATACAGAGTCTCCAAGTAGTAGTCACAAGAAACACAAAAAACATAAGAAAAAACACAAGAAGCGGCGAGAGCTTGAAGAGAAGGAGAAGCTTATCTTTACTTCACCCAGTTCCAGTAACCCTGGTAGTACAACTCCAAAACCAGCCATTAAGCTGCGCCTAAAAATTGGAGCAGAAACACTGGGAACAAAAAGGTATTGTTTCATGTCTAAAAATCAGGCTTTATGCTAGATAATACTTTGAGGGTATTCATGCCTCAGATTGGTGGAGGATAAAATCCTGATGATTCCGTACTGTGCTTGGCTGTGGTCTGTATCTTGGAGGGTCAAAAATGGATTCTACAGCACATCTGCGAACAAAAGTTTATCAAAACAATACCTTTAACTCAATGACTCATTTAGTGGATGTTTATATTTTTAGGTTCTAAATTGGATTCTATGACACTTTTGGGAAAGATGAATAAAAAAATATCTGAAGGATTACTCTAAGATTTTAGCCATTTTATCATTAAGTTATTATTTTGTGCTGCTATTATTATTAACACTACTGGTGCAAATTACTCTTACTTGGAGCCAGTAGGGTTTAGCAGTGATGGTTGACATTTTGTGTGATTTATTTGACAATTCTTTATTTATTTATATGTTGAAGTAACCACTATGTGACCCATAATAACTGATGTTTACTTTTGTGCAGGAGGAGTGGGGCGGGGGCGTCATTAAATAAATAAACTGACAAATTTTTATTTCAGTTTCTCTACAGATGGTAGTTCAGTGTCGGCTCTTGGTATTTTGTCACCTGATGAAAGTCTTGTGAACATTGATGATGTATGGGAAGGTAACAACATTCACTTTCATGTTGCTATATTATATGTTTAACAACACAAATCTTAATTTAAAAAAAAATATTCTTTCACAATAGCTGTCTTTTTCTTCTTTTCTTTTTGCCTATCATTTGGGCTGTTACCTTTTAAAATGTTCAAGCTTGACTACAAAAGCACCTGACATTGGCAGCCAGGAGAGATGTGGAGGAAAAGGTTGGTAGAGTAAAATCACCACTATCCCTGCTAAAAACTTTCTTTCCATTCTTTCTCGATTTTTAAAAATATATCCAGATCCTTGACAGCAAATAATGTTATAGATTATAGACACCACCAACACCATCCTCTACCAAAATGTTCTGAATGTGTTCCTGTAGGAGTTATAGCTTTTATATCCCATTAGTAAACTGAATAGGGGAGATAATTTCTTTTCATATACATTGTAGTCAGTTGTGCCTGCTATTTAAATTAAATTGAAAGTAATACATTATTTATACAACAAATTTTCTAAATATTTGTAATAACATCATTATAACTAATATTGCAATGTTTTTTTTTTCTTTATTTAGTAACTAATTACGTTGGATTGGAATTTCCACATTTCACTTTGACTTATATATTTATATCGAGGACAATTATTGAATACAAATGTGTCTATATACTTTTGTGTATATTTATTGTATTTTAAGAGGGATAAAATTGGAAATAATATGTCTGCCATGCATGATAACTAACATTCTAGTTACAACCCTTGAAATTGCTTGTGGCAATTGGCAATACTGTAGAGATTGCTGTGGAGTTTTTCATTCTCAGCGGCACTTTTTGCCGCAGACAAATTTATTAATTTTTAAGCTGTATTTTTTTCTTATTATTAAAAATAAAGTGTACCATATTTTACACTAAAATTGCCATTTAATTTGCCATGGACATTATTTTAATTGCGGAGGTTGCTAAATATATATCACTATTACTGGTCTGTAGGATAGTATTAATGTATTTGTACAGATGATAAAGATCTGGATGAAGAAGAGAAAAAGACAGAGAAGATAAAGAAGCCAGGAGATGAAACATCAGATGAAGAACAAGCCTGGTTGAATGCTCTCGAGTCTGGAGATCTAGAAACATTTGAAGAAAAACAGAAGCAGAAAGATCCAACATTGCTAACAAAAAGACAGGTATGTGAACTTAGATAAACATTTCATCTACCCCCATCTACCAACCTCCATATTTCCTTTCTGGTTATTTTGCAGATGTGTGACTGCTTGAGACTATGCCTGATTAAAAAATAGCATTATTAGAGTGAAATTTTAAAAGTGTAATGTGGTCTAGTTAGTTAAATATATAACTTGTGTTTGTACAGTTATTAATCAGCCATGTAGATGGGTGTTGATAAAAAGCTGTATTCCCCTCAAGTAATAATGGCACCATTTGCACAGCGGTTAAACTCTCAGATGGTAGGTATTGAGATCAAATCTCAATCGAGGTATGGTGTTTTTAATTTTGATACCAGTGGTCCACAACTGGTTTATAAAAAGGCTGGGAAGGCACATAGAAATTATCCCTTGCTGCTTATCAGAAAGAGTGCCCTATGTAGAGGGTGCAGGTTTTGTCAAAAGACCATGAGTCACAAAACATATGTCTTGACACCTAATTTTATTTGCTGAATAGATGTTTCTCAGTTTTAACATTTTATTAATTAATATTTCTTTTTCTAATTTAATTGGTAATCACAATTTTTGGTCTATTTACAGTACAAAAATAATGGATTATGTATACATTTTGTAAGTAATAAGTAATTGTGTTGGGAATTATTTCATTTATCAAACACCATTATTTTATTGTTTATGCAAAATTGTGATTTGTGTTTTTAGCGAGCTCTTCTGCATGGAAGACAAGAATATGAACTCCTGCAACTACCATCAGGTACTAACATTATTGTTTTCTTAAACGCACTTATCATAGTTATTACATTGTGTAAAGTATATTTAGTGATCACTTTTTAACATTACATTTTCTCGTTGCTTACTATTTTGCCGCATCTAAATTGTAATATGTTTGTGGTCATCTTAGTGTTTGTAGTAGTTCAGAATGTATTTTACATAAAGGATAAAAGGGATGTGCTTCAAAAGCTGATTCACTGTATTTAAAGTCAGTTTTTGTGTTGGAAATTTTATTTACCAACCCCACATCACACTGGTTAATTAGGGGCTGTTATGTGTCAAACTTTCTCTATTTTTAACTCATGATCTATAGAGGAAAACAGCTACAACCACATAGGCTATTCTTTCTGATTAGCACAAAGGGATCATTTATACTGTAAACTAAAACAAGTGTGTATATATAAATTTTGCTTTGTTCATAATAAGTTGCAAAATTTACACACATACATTATTTTCTAGTTCACAGAGTGCTTAAAGCAAAAATAGTCATTTGTGAAATTTATTCACTATGAACATGTACTTAGATAAACATTTGCACAAAAACCATGTTGCAGTGTTAATCCAGTTTACTGTATGTACTTTCTCTCAGACAGAAAAGTATATCCCATGACCTTTAGTAGACTAGTCATGGATCATTGGCTGGAGTGAGAAATATCCCAATAAGTTCATTGAAGGGGTTCAATCTGATGACCGGTCAGATTTTCTGTCTCTTTTGTGTTGAATGTCATACATGTACATTATTACAGCACCAGTAGCGGATCCAGAGGTGGGGTCCAGGGTGTTCGGACCACACACACACACCATGCCCCCTTCCTTTCTATAATTTTTATTTTGATATCTTTTCTGAATGGAAGGATGTGAAAATTAACTGTTTTTCTCCAATCCTATCCACCCATCACATTAGGACCACCCAACCCCCCCTTTCAGAAATCCTACATCCGTGCCTGAGTCCTATCAGTCACTTTGATTAAATTCACTTAGTTGTTATAATATCAGAAAAACATTCTGTGTATTTACAATTGTATATTTTAATTATATGTTTAGTTTGAAGTAAACAAGTATATTGTGTAAAGGTATATAGTTTCCAGTACATATTCATTATTACACGTATACAGTTTCGTGATGTCATTAAGAATCCCTCTCATATAACCTAAATGTTTTAAGGATGATAGAGTGTGAAAATCATTTGTTTTATTGGATTTATTTTGTTTTCAGGTTACAAGAATGTTCAGCTTACTGAAGAACAGGTAGAGAAACGACAACAGCGTGCTAAGAAACGTCGACTACAGGCTCAGGAGAAACGAGAAAAGGACAAGGTTGGTTGAAATGGATGTCATATTAAATTAATTAAATACCCAACATTTAATTAGTATGGGATATCTATAAAATAAACCAATCTTAATATTCTCTGATGATGATAAATAGAAGCCATCAGTTATGATTCTCAAGGGCCGATTACAATTTGTTTTAAATACAATCTGATATACCTATAGTGTGTAAACATCTTAATGTGCCTTTTTAAAATATCACTCTGTGGGTTGGTAGAAAAAAAACTATTATTTCATACCCTGTGTATTTGCCTAGTGTGGATGTGTGGGAGTACACTCCCATCATTTTGCTGATTAAATTGTGAGGAAATCATTCTATTACATGCTGCATTTGTAAAATTCTAGTTCTTCCTGTTTCCAAAACATAAATGATCATCTTAAATTAGTGGATCACTTACTTGATTTTACTTTATTTGTTTGTTTTCATACCACTAACCTCAATGCATTTACCACCTTGCCAACACCACCACTATCACCATCCTATCTTAATGGTTTAGGCCAAATATCCCAATAGCTAATTTAATGGCTAATTTTCTATTATAAAGTCAGTTGCATTATAAAGTCAATAGTGTCTACCTCTTGTCACATGACTTCAAATGCACCTTTGTTTATCCACATCTTCGTTTTATTTTGACCTGTTATTTGTTTTACAAGAGTATTGTTTTTCATATCACTGGTTTAATTCTAGTCAGAGATCATATTGGATGTTCTAGTATTTGTTATTTATTTCAGAAACAAACACTCGATAGACTTCTAAAGAAGCAGGAATCAAAACAAAAAGGACCAAAGGTATAAGAATAGTCTTGCTGATAAGGGCAAGCTAGATTAATTGTGTATTTCCCATTTCCCTCCCCTCAGAAAATAAACTGTAGCTGGTTCCTCATCCAGAAATGTTTTACACTTTTGTGTGTCCTAATGTCCATTTTCATCTTCATTTTCCAGATAAATGAATAATTTCCATTACTTCCACAGATTAAGTCATAAAAATATTAACATCTGGTTGGGATACATTTACAGTGCTGACAGAACTGGGGAGACAAGGGGGGGGCATTTGGCCCTCGCCCTCCAATAATTTGCAGCATCCTTTTTTGTGACTATTTTCATTTATTACATTGTAGGCACCCTTCAAATGGTGCCCCCATTCATCTCTTGCCCCCTCAATATTTAAACGGCTATGTCGGCACCGATTTATTTTATGCAATTTGATATTCAGCAAACATTTCCAACATATCTGCCTCCAGTGCTTTTAGTGTTTATTAAAGTAGAGATGTTTCTATTTTTAAATTGTTTTAAATTTCAAGTTATTTATTTTTATTTTTTTACAGGGTCGTGGTTCAAGACGTGCTAATTTTCCTAGAGTTCGATATATAAATAAAATTGATGGAATCAGCATATCGATGCCTCCTGGTTTTCAATTCCCTTTTCATTCACAGCCACCAAAACCGTGAGTAGGCAGAACTAGCTTGCTTGACATTTTATCACTGTAACAGTGTTTGTTCATGCCTGATGTGCTGTCCTTTGATTCTAGACAGTAGTGGTAGCAAACAATGTATTCTTTCAAACAAACTTTAAACAAAAACTGAGATATCACATTTGTTCAGAATAAATTACTACATTTATGAAACCACTATAGGCAAGCATTGGCGTGGCCAGGATTATAGTAGGGAGGCATGGGAGCGTGAGCAACTTTGGATTTTATTTGGGGGGCCATCCACAGTCTATTAATTCCAAATTTGGGAAATATAAAAGATGTGGGGGGGGAAAAGAGAGGTGTGATTGGCAGTGGCCGTCTCCTCTATATCAGTACTCCTGCTCACACTGGCTATATGGTCCTATAAAAACATTTTTTTTTTATTTAACCTGTAATACTTGTGTTGTTTCTTTTTCAGCCCTCCAAAGCCTCAGATGTGTGGATTGTCTGGATGCAAGAATGTGAAGAAATACAACTGTTCAAAGACTGGTGTTCCTCTGTGTAGTCTGAGCTGCTACAAGAAAAACCTCGCATTACATCCACATTTGACTTGTGTTAGTGTCACATAGGACACGATTGTATCTTAGTAAAATCTTCAACAGAATATAGCACTTCCATATTCAGCTCCGTGATGTCTGGTGTCAGTTGGGTGCTGTGCTACCTTTCTAATGTGTGAGGCTCTGTGGTCCAGTGGCAGAAAATGGGACTCTCAAACTGAAGACATGAAGACAGTGGTTCAAAACCCATTAGAGGCTGGCTCACACTTGACTACGTCCGACCTTTCCCAGGATTTTTTAAAAGTGCTTACATACACCATCTGCAAGCCATGTTATGATCAATTCCAGGGTCCCTATTCAATAGCATAATGTACCCCACCCCTCCCAAGGATTGAGTACCTTTGTCTGACCAAGTTACTGACAAGTAGAAGAGCTCCCTTTTCTACGTGCCTCAAATTAAGCCGACATGGTGATTCAGTGAAGACGCTTAGCAAATATTAAGGCGCTTACATAGCAAGCTAAGGGAGCATGGCGTGCAGCGACTTATAGCTCTGGGGAAAGCTCTGTATGTGTCAAAATGTTCAAATGTTAGGCATCCTATAGCCGATGATTAATATATCGATGTGCTCTAGGGATGTTGTTGACCTAATGTTAACATCACAAGGAACAGAGATTTTCTGGAACTTTCAGGTCCAACTGTTTGATGTCAGTTTTGTCTTGTGCCACATTTCTTTACATCCAGATTTCACTCACATTAGCATTACATAGAACACAGTTTTATTTCTTTAAAAACGTTCACCATAGCACTTCCACATCCAGCTCACTTGTTTGATGTGGATTGTATCTTATGACTTGGACTTGATTTAAACATTAGTCGGATCGATCCTTCTCAGTGGACCCATCTGCAGTTTGGGTTATTTTCCGTTCCAACCAGTGGTCCATAACTGGTTCATCAAAGGTTGTGGTATGTGCTGTCCTGTCTGTGGGACAGTGCATATAAAAAACCCTTGCTGCTTATGGCGACAGTGGGTTTCCTCTAAAACATATGTCAGAATGACCATATGATTGACGTCCAATAGCCGATGATGAAATAAAAA
>JAULBS010124069.1:0-13910 GCA_032355785.1 Symmetromphalus regularis | reverse complement strand
ATGCACGTCAACAAAGGGGTTGAAAAGTGATTGCCCATTTTAAAATGGAACAGATTTGACTCCCACAGAAAATATTTCGCTTTTTTATTTTTGGTCGGGAATCAAAATTTAAGTATGGGCGGGGGAAAAAAATATAAAAAAGGACACCTTCATTTCATTTTTTCATCAGGACTTTTCCAAACATGTCGGCAGATCCGTAAAACATTTAATCAAAAATCCATGGCCTTAGCAGCAAACACGTGCACAACTTGCTGTATTACTGCACACATACATGTAGCTCCTCCTAAATAGTGTACATTTCTAATTCCAGAATTTCTGTCATGAACGTCGTCTGGTCTATGAAATAAATGAATACTGATTACATGCATACATGTACTTTCTTTTTTGGTTGAGTATGTGTGAAAAGTCAAAAATTGTGAAACCCATATCATGTTTTATTTAAAAATCTCAAAAATTTATTTGTCTACCTATATTAATGACATAAACACATTATAAATTAACCATTTGTTATCTTCATATAAATATACTGTAGGTTTCACAATTACGTTTTGTCAAAATGTTTAATTCATGAGTTTCGCTAATTATGCTTAATCAAATTCTGAATCAGCTGAATTACAATTCACCAGGGATTTTCTGATGTGTCTTAACAGTCCAGTAAAAAATTATATTATAGAACTCCACAAGGAAATATCTAATTTGTAATTTGCTATACCGTATATACAAACGGTATTAGGTGTAAAATTCCACAAGGGAGTATCTAATACCTCATAATATGTCTGAACAAATGATTGTATCGTAACATGTGTAACATCATTACCTCTTAAACAATGGTACAAAAATTTACATTAATTCTGTGTCTACGAATAAACAGTAAATAATGTTATCTTCCATTAGTGGAAGATAGTAGAAATAACACCCACCTTTTTTTAACAGTCAAATCCACTTAATTGAATTCCCAATAATAGCATGTGGTTATTTTGACACGTTGTCAAGTGTGAGTCAGAATTGAATGGGTTTTGAACCACTGTCATCAGCTTGAGAGTCCAATGTTCTACCAGTAGACTACTAAGGCCCACCCCCATTATAATTACATCTTAAGAGTTATAATATAATCTGTCGATTAGTTGATGAAAAACTCTACTTGTGGAGATTTTGTTTTGTCTGTTTGTTTTTTGTTTGTTTGTTTGTTTAACAATTCCCCAGCTCAAAAAGTAAATTAGGAGTCATACAAAGTAAAGTTTGTTTTATTTAATGACGTCTCTAGAGCACATTGATTTTTATCTTACCATCGGCTATTGGATGTCAATCATGTGGTCATTCTAACATTTATTTAAAGGAAACCCACTGCTGCCACATAGGCTACTCTTTCTGATAAGCAGCAAGGTTTTTTTATATTCACCGTCCCAGAGATAGGACAGCATATACCATGGACTTTGATGAACCACTTGTGGACCACTGGTTGGAACGGAAAATAGCCCAAACTGCAGATGGGTCCACTGAGATGGACTGATCCGATGACCTACCGATTCACAGACAGACACTCTACCATTTGAGCAAACCCAAAATGTAGAATTCCCACTAAACCAGAAGATTTTCATCTGTGTTATATCAAGCATAGATGGAATCATTGGAGTATATAGAATCTACGTAAGTAAAATAATTAAACGTAAACGATGAACCACGGTGATGAAAAACATAAAACATCCAAAACATTCACGCTGTCTGTGCTCAGCGGGTCGAATGCCTTTGTTGGGTTGCCGTGGTTATCATGGCCATCAACAATCATAGGGTCTCACTCCAGGTTTTTCGGGTTACTGTGGTTATCAAGGAGTGTCGTCAACCAAAAGAAGAGATTTATTTAATTTCATGCTCAGCAAGGCAAGAAATTGATTTCTCAAACAATATATTAGAGACAAGCAAGTGATTGCTGAAAGAGAGATTTTGGCTTGTCTCGGTAGCTAAGTAGTGTTTTCAGGTTAATCCCCTTTAGTGGTTCCAGTCAGTGGTCCATGACTTATACACCATCTTCTTTTGTGAGATGGCCTCATTTTGTCATCAAATTCTTTCTAAAACTGATGGAATAAACTATAATTTTGCAATAATTATAAAATATTGTTATTTTTATATTGTTAGGTAAAAGACCTTTGGTAATCTTGGATATTGTATTTATTTGGCTATAAGGCAGAGCGGGATATAGCTCAAATGGTAGTGTCCACAACTGTTTTATCAAAGGCTGTGGTATGTGCTGTTCTGTCTGTAGGACAGTGAATATAAAACACCCCTTGCTGCTTATTGGAAAGAGTAGCTCATATGGCAGCAGTGGGTTTCCTCTAAAAAATATGTCAGAATGACCATATGATTATTGTCCAATAGCCAATGATGAGATAAAAATCAATGTGCTTTGTTAAATAAAAAACAAACTTTTGGCTATAAGTCAATGTTGCCTATAAGACAGGAGTGTTGTTGGAGTGTTTTGGGGTAGTTTTTACTACCACTTGTTTGTAAGACAGGGTGAAATTTTCTAGTATTTCTGTGAGCATGTTGCTGCTGATGTTTGCTGAAAAACGCTTGCATGCACACACACACACCGGCATACAAATGAATATCAGCTACATGTATTTGGGGTCTAAAGAAATTATACACACACAAAAATTATTCACAGCCAGTCACTTATTACCATCAAATGGATTTTTTTAATAAAAGCACAAAGACCTTTTAAGCGGAAAGCTGTGAATAACAATTTGTCAGCATGACATGTAAAACCACACAGCTAAGAAACCACATAAAATTACCATTTAAGATGATTATACAACCAAGCCACTTTAAAAAAAAAAAAAATTAAAAGCAACTGTGCGTTAACAACTCTTTAAAAACTAAGCATTGTGATCTTCAAAAGAAATCATGAAAATAACCATTCAAAGTGTCAAAGCAATTGCTCTCAAAATAATCACTTGACAAGCAGACTGCCAAAAATAGCTATTTAAGAGGGAAGCCTTGCTCTGATGAGGATGATAATATAACCTTCATGACAACACAAAGAATTCTTTCAAAATCAACAACTGTTACAAAAGCAAGACTGCAAAATGTCTGTATAAGAGAAAAATAAGTCATGCTTTTGACAAGGTGTTAGTTTTTAAATGGAAGAAAAGTCTGCTTGATTTGTTTATAAAAATAAAAAATAAAAAGTGAAGTTTGTTTTATTTAACGATGCCTCTAGAGCACATTGATTTTTATCTTATCATCGGCTGTCGAACATCAAACATGATCATTCTGACATATTTCTTCAGAGGAAATCTGCTGATGCCACATAGGCTAATCTTTCCGATAACCAGCAAGGGGTCTTTTATATACACGGTCCTACAAACAGGACAACACATACCACAGCCTTTGATGAACCAGTTGTGGACCACTGGTTGAAACAGAAATTAGTTTGTGTATGGATACAATAAAATAGGCCATCGTCTTAACAATGTATTAATTTTAAAATGACACAAAGATCTTCTTAATTTGTGTATACATCTAACATCTATCGGTTTTTGGTTTGTTTTGTTTAACGACACCACTAGCGTGCACTCATTTATTAATCATCGGCTAATGGATGTCAAACATTTGGTTATTTTGACATGTAGTCAAGTGTTTGCCAGCCTCGAACTGGTTTTGAACCAATGTCATCAGCTTGAGTTTCCGACATTCTGCTGCTGGACTACTGAGGCTCACATGAATACACGTATTATAATAAAATAAGCCATTATATTAATAATGTATTACTTTACAAATGACACAAAGATCATCTTACTTCATGTATGGCTACAATATAACAAGAGATCATCTTGACGAGGTATCACTCATTAGTATCAGATCTTCCTAACATGTGGTTCTTGGATGAGTAGAGAATGCCATATGAGTCAACTCATGGGAATCCAATCATGGATGAGTAGAGAATGCTGTATGACAGTCAACTCACTGGAATGCAATAGTGGATGTGTAGAGAATGCTGTATGACAGTCAACTCACTGGAACCAAATTGTGGATGAGCAGAGAATTCCATATGACAGAACTCATGGGAATCTAATCGTGGATAAGTAGAGAATACCATATGACAGTCAACTCACTGGAACCCAGTAGTGGATGAGTAGAGAATGCTGTATGACAGTCATCTCACTGGAATCCTATCATGGATGAGCAGAAAATGTCGTATGACAGTCAACTCACAAGGAATCCAATCATGTACATGTATGAGTAGAGAATGCTGTATGACAGTCAACTCTTAGGAATCTATTCATGGATGAGTAGAGAATGCCGTATGACAGTCAACTCACAAGGAATCCAATCATTTACATGTATGAGTAGAGAATGCTGTATGACAGTTAACTCTTGGGAATCTATTCATGGATGAGCAGAAAATGCCGTATGAGTCAACTCACTGGAATCCGATTGTGGATGAGTAGAGAATGCCATATGACAGTCAACTCATGGGAATCTATTCGTGGATGAGTAGATAGAGAATGCCGTATGACAGTCAACTCACTGGAATCCAATTGTTGATGAGTAGAAAATGCCATATGACAGTCAACTCACTGGAATCCAATTGTGGATGAGTAGAGAATGCCATATGACAGTCAACTCACTGGAATCCGTTCGTGGATAAATAGAGAATGCCGTATGAGAGTCGACTTACTGGAACCCAATCGTGTAATCAATTATCTAGCACGTTTGTTATCACTGCGACCATTTGACAAAACAGCAGGTCTGCTGACAGAGAAATACCATTGATCAATCACACAGCCAGTCAGAGAAATTCCTCGATAGTGCTCGTACAATCGTAGTGCTCGTACAATCATAAAACAATGTGAGACTTCTTATCAACATATAGTGCAGTTACAGTCTTATAGTCATTGGGAGTTATTAGTTGATAGTTTTAGAATAACATATTCGTGTGGAATATTTTAACTGAAAGTGTTGTTACACCTACTTGCATAGCCAAGAAGTGTGTTATTTTAGAAATTGTTCTAGTCAGAAAACCATGTAAGTATGTATCAGCTTTAGTCAAGAAGTGTATTATTTAACAAAGAAGCTCAAATAAAAAAAAAGACACATGAATGTCTATCAATACACTGTTATACTGTTATAGCCACTAGAGTTATCATTTGACAGTTGTAGGAATAATGAAATTATGTGGAATATATTGGAAATATTGTTACAACTGTAGTTAAGAGGTGTGTTATTTATGAAAGAAGTTCGAATCACAAAATCATGTGGGTATGAATCAACAGACAGTATCATGAGTCTTACAGCCATTGAGCATTGTCATTTGAGAAAGTTGTTGAATAACGAACTCATGTGGAATATATTGGAATATACAGCCATGGATTGTATCATTTAACAAAGAAGTTTAAATCATAAAATCAGGGAAGTCATGTATAAATAGACCTTGCTGTTAACATTTTATAGGCAATGAGTTATCAGAATAACAAAATCAAGGGGACTATATTAACTGAAAGTGTTGTCATAACAAAAAACAAGGCGTGTATTATTTAACAAAAAATTTCAAATCACAGAATATGGAATGTACTGCTTGAAAGTCTTGTAAAAATCAAATTTCCATTAAGAGACTGTATTTCTCAACAGTCTTGTTACAACAGCATAGCCACATGGAGAGCCTTCTAAGCATTGATGTTATGATCACGAAGGCAGCAGGAAAGTATATTCATAGACAAAGGTGTTTTTTTTAAAGACTATCATACAGCTTGTAAGTATATACGTATTGTTAGTCTAGTAGGGGAGTGGAATGTAGCTCAAGCGGTAGCATGTCTGCCTATGAAACAGTCGGTCATTGGATTGATCCTTTTCGGTAGACCAATGTAGAGTTTCAGCTATTTTCCGTTCCAACCAGTGGTCCACAACTGGTTCATCAAAGGTTGTGTTATGTGGTAAAAGGCATATAAAAGACCCCTTGATGCCTATGTGGTGGCTACAGGTTTCCTCTAAAGACATGTCAGAATGACTATATGATTGACGTCCAATAGCCGATGATAAGATAAAAATCAATGTGCTCTAGAGGCGTCGTTAAATAAAACAAACTTTACTTTTTGTTAGTCTAACAGGTATTGACAGACTGCATTTCTCCAGTTTTGTTACAACACCAAAACCATAAACTCAAGCACTAGAGCATATTGAATTACCAATCATCAGCTATTGGATGTGAAACTTTTGGTAATTTTGACACGTACATGTAGTCAAGTGTGAGCCAGTCTCTGACAGGTTTTCAACCACAGTCTTCAGCTTGAGAGTCCGACGTCCTAACACTGGACAATTGAGGCTCACTCGATTGACAGTTAATAATGATGATCTACTTTGATGTCTTTCCAAACCAACACTTGATTAGGTTTCAAGATTGAAACTTTCCATCATAATTTGTTTTCAAGTGGACTGCATTGCTTCAGTTTCTCAGTAATTTTATTCAGAAAGGAAGCTATAAATACAATGTACCAAAAAGTATAACATCTCCAAATGTGAATTATGTTGCATTATTGGTTTGATGATTGTTGAAAATTAATCACAAATTATTTTAACTTGAAGATAAAAAAAGTATCTCTAAATGTGAATAAAATTTTATTTTTGATTTGATTAGTGTTGAAAATTAATCACAAAGTCTATTTTAACTTTGAAGATACCAAAAAGTATCTCTAAATGTGAATTAAATTTTATTTTTGATTTGATTATTGTTGAAAATTAATTACAAACTCTATTTTAACTTGAAATACCAAAAAGTATCTCTAAATGTGAATTAAATTTTATTATTGGTTTGATTAGTGTTGAAAATTAATCACAAACTCTATTTTAACTTGAAGATACCAAAAAGTATCTCTAAATGTGAATTAAATTTTATTATTGGTTTGATTAATGTTGAAAATTAATTTTAATTTTTTTTATTTTATTTTGCAGGAAACCAACAAATAAACCTCTACATGAGATATGAATGCTCTTCACATTTGAAATGAAAGTACTCAAAGACAAACAAAGATTACACACAATTTGATTCTCTGCAAATATAAAGGTTGTGAAAACTACATTTTCTTGTGTGTAATGTACATGTATGTTCTGAAATGTTTTATTTTCAAAGATAAATTTAAGAAAGACTGGTTATAACTGTAAAGATAATAGTCATATTTGAACAATTTTTTTGAAATTATGCATATTCTTGAATGACAGAAAGAACATTTTTTTTAAAAGGATAAAATACAGATGCTGTATCTTATTTATTCTGGATTCTACAGTTGAGTTCCAAAAGGTTTACTTGTATATCTGAACATGAAAATGATTTACAAAGACATGGAAGATTGAATATTAATTTTACGAAGATTCTTTAATTACCAAAAAATAAATTTAGAAAAGGAAAAAATACAGATGCTGTATATCATTTACTCTGAATCCTACAGTTGAGTGCCAAAAGGTTTATTAGTGTATCTGAATATGAAACGGATTTACAAAGACACGGAAGATTAAACAATGATTTTAATTTTATGTTGATTCTTTAAATGTGGACATCTCATCAATTTTGGATTATCTGGTCTGTTATTAAGTGGATTAACAGTTTCCAAACCAAAAAATGGAATACACAAGGGTGATGAGAAATTTCCAGTAATGGCTGTGTTTTTATAAGCAAAACAAATGATCGTTGTGTGACTATCTTAATCAGATTCAAAGGAAATTATCTGTTAATAATGGATTATTAATGATTTTTTTTCTTTGGTGCCATTAGTTGAAATAATATAGTCTTGTGTATAATGAAATAACTTAATGTGAGCCTCTGCAGTCCAGTGCTGAAGACAGTTGTTCAAAACCCATTGGAGGCTCTTTCAAACTTGACTGCGAGTCAAAATTACCAAATGATTTTTTCTTCGGTGCCATTAGTTGAAATAATACAATCTTGTGTATAATGAAATAACCTGCTCATCTAATGAAATTTAAATGAAGGAATAGATTAAAGGAATGCTTGTTTTACATTTGGTAAATAAATAATTTTATGATTATTTCAAATATTTTTTAATGAAATATTTTGCTTGAGAATTAAGTAAACAAACATCCATGTCTCCTGGCAACCATCTTTTCAACTTAGGCCATCTTAGACGACATACGAAATGGAACTACACTTACTACCCCATTCTTGACTATGCTGACCGTTTCGACGGAATGACAATGCAACCGAAATCATCTATTTCAAAAATCGCTATGTCATCAAATATTTCTGAAACCGTGTCAAGCGACGCTCTCTCCGGTGAGTTTGTCCCGCCTAATGAAGTCTTAGCAACACAAAGCAACAAACCATCGCTTATTGCAGTTTTAGTTATAATGAGCTTGTTTCTGCTTATTACGATTTCAACGACAAGTTTACTACTGGCGTTCTGTCGTAAAAAGAACACGGTTTTTGCATTACAAAAGTGCGAGGAACAAGATTCGGAATACGAACTTGATGATATTGAACAGACAGATATTGAAATGCTAAAAGAAGAAGCTACTCATACGCACAGTATTAAATCACGATCAAGTACATGTCCAAGTTTTTCACAGATCAACAGAGGAACATATGATTTGAAAGACAGTCCTACAAATGAGCCATTAATTCCGGACAGTTCGGCTAAATTAATTATTAAGTCTAACCATCGCAAGAAGGATACATCAAGAATGTCCAAATCAAAAACATTTAGTGTTTATTATAATGCTAAAACTGATGACCAAACAACCGTTTGCAATAATATTTTACAAATGGAAGCTTTTCATGATGGCTGTGACTTGGAAAACAGCAACCTTTATGATGATTATGTTTTGGAAAGTACTGTTTCACATAATGCATGTTATACTGATGACCAAACAGTTGTTTGCAATAAAGTTTTACAAATGCAGTCTTTTCATGACGAATGTGATCAAGAAAGCAGAAACATTTATAAAGATTGTGGCTTAGAAAGCAGTATTTTCCATAATGCATGCTACAGCGAAGGCAAGAAAAATGTACAAAGACATCAAAATCCTAAAGAGGATTATTTTTTAGATAGTAGTATCATACAAAAACCTGACTGCTACACAAAAACTGTCGAATACAAATTACAAAAGAAGGGAAATCTTCCAAATGCTACTAGTATGACAACTTATGTAAATAATGAAAACTGTGCGAAGTTAACTGAAACTAACGAAGTTGAAAATCTTGAGGATGCGATCCTCTTTGACATTTGTTCAGGTCATTGTTCAGTTAACTGTTTGGATAATAGTCTAGTTGGTAAGATGGAATCAAATGTAAAGTCTACAGCAGATGATTCCATTGTTGACATGATTGACAGAGGTAGACAAAATTTTGACAATTTGTGCTTGGAACGTCGTTCTGCAAGTTATTTGGGCAAAAGTTCAATAAATACTGACTCGAATGTAAAGTCTAGGGAAGGTAATTCTGATTTTAATACAATAGACAATTTTGGAAGAAATTCCAACTATTTGTGTTTGGAAAATGGTCCAGCAAATTATTTGGATGACAATCCAACAACGAATACAGCTTTGAGTGCAGATTATTCTGTTAACACAAGTGGTGGTTTTAAAAGAAATTCTGACAATATCTGTAGAGCACCACACTTTTTGCATAGCAAAACAACAAATGATAGAGACACACGTGCAACATCTATCATAGATCATAGAGACAGAAGTTCTGACATCTGTTCAGATCGCAAAGCTCCAAACTTTTTGCACAGCAGCTCAACAAATGATAGAGATACGCATGCAACATCTATTTTAGATCACTCTGTTAATGAAAAAGACAGAAATTGTGGAAGTTTGTGTTTGGAACATGGTGCTGTGGACAATCTGCCTGTGGGTAATAGTATGGTAAACAAGACAAACTCGAGTGCAAAGCCCGAAACTGCTGATACAAGAAATAACCCAACATGTAGAAAAAACTCTGATATCGGTGATATCAATGAAATGTTGTGGTAAACTGAAAGAAGTGTTATTACTTGGTTTGTGGATCAGTAAAAATTATAAAAATAAAAAAGTTCTTTTCACAATTTTTCTTTCACCTCCAACAACACAATGAAACTGTTTGTTTTTTTTAAATTCCAAAACCAGCCCTCAAAATTTGGCAATATCGTAAAAGCTATTATAAAAAACATTTTGTGGCAGCATTTTACTGCTATCACAAATACATTAATATATTATGCAGAATGCTCTTTATCTTAAAAAATACTATCACAATTTCACGGTAAAACTGATTTAGTGATGGTAATTAGTAAAATTTATTTGTGACAGCATTTTTCTGTTATCACAAAAATATACATATATATTACACAGAATGGTTTTTATCTTGAAATTGCTATTGCAGTTCCATATTGAAAGGATTTAGCATGACATTGCCTGTTTTTTAAGAGCTGCAAAAGCTGATTTACAATGTATAAACATTAAGCTATCATTCTGAAAACTTTTCTTTCACATACAACAACAAATACAGGGTTTCACATGACGAAGGAATCTTGCATATTTGAGGCAATATTTTTCTAAAATACTCCTAAATAAAGTATGCACTTAAAACAAAAAATACAGGGTTTCACATGACAAAGGAATCTTGCATATTTGAGGCAATATTTTGCTAAAATACTCGTAAATAAAATATGTGTGCATCATGGTTGACGCAAAATATTTCCAACGTCAATCAATTTTAATTTGTTTAAATACACAAAAACATATTATTTATGAGAAGAAAAAATAATGGATATACATTAAGTATTATAAAGACAGAATAGTGGATAATGGATATAATGTATGCATGTAATATAAACAAGACAGTTAATCAGTTAATTGTGATTAAAATAATATGCTTAATACTTGACTCCCAAAATAAAACCCTGTGAGTCATGATGACTCCCCTTTTCCAGATACTAGGTAGAACCCTGTAAATAAACAACAAAATTGAAGTGTGGAGTGGGGTGGGAGTTAATTCAAAAACCGGTGCTAGAAATTTGGCAATGTCATTGTAAATGTGACTGTGTAAGTGGTTTGCACCAGCCGTGTAGTGTATCTTCTGTACTAAGTGTACTGTATTTACTGAACTATATGCAAAAATAAAAAAAATCATATATTATGCAGAATGCTCTTATTCTTGAAATTGGAATTCAGAAAACAGTAAAAGGATTTAGTGACGGAAGTTAAGTGCCAGCGTAACATTATACACTATAGAAAATAGAATTTATTTTCAAAATAGAATCACCATCACATTCAATGAAAAGTTTATTTTGTACCTCATTCTATTATTTTGAAACGTCAACAACAAAACATGTACAGTCAAATCAATCTTAAGCAGACACAAAAGGAAAAATAAAAAGTGGACTCTTAAAACAGGTTGCTGCTTAATACAGGTTAAATTGTACAAAATTAGCTGATTTGTTACAAACTAAAGGTGACCCTTTAAGACAGGTGGCTGCTAAATGCAGACCTGTTAAAATACAAAATTAGCTGATTTGCTAGAAAATTTTAAAATCCTTTAAGACAGGTGGCTGCTTAATACAGGTTAAATTATACAAAAACATCTGATTTGTTAGAAAAGATATCCTTTTAAGACAGGTGGCTGCTTAATACAGGTTAAATTGTACTAAATTAGCTGATTTGTTACAAAATTAATATATCCCTTTAAGATGGTTGCTTAATATAAGTTATATTCTACTAAATTAGCTAATTTGTCTGAAAATAAAGGTGATCCTCTAAAACAGGTGGCTTCTTAATCCAGGTTAAATTGTACAAAATTATCTGATTTGAAAAAAATAAAGATTCCCTTTAAAACAGTTGGCTGCTTAATAGAGGTTATATTGTACCAAATTAGCTGATTTGTTAGAAAATAAAGTGACCTTTTAAGACAGGTGGCTGCTTAATACAGGTTAAATTGTACTAAATTAGCTGATTTGTCTGAAATTAAAGTGGACCCTTTAAGACAGGTGGCTTCTTAATCCAGGTTAAATTGTACAAAATTATCTGATTTGAAAAAAATAAAGATTCACTTTAAAACAGTTGGCTGCTTAATAGAGGTTATATTGTACCAAATTAGCTGATTTGTTAGAAAATAAAGTGACCCTTTAAGACAGGTGGCTGCTTAATACAGGTTAAAATGTACTAAATTAGCTGATTTGTCTGAAATTAAAGTGGACTCTTTAAGACAGGTGGCTTCTTAATCCAGGTAAAGTTGTACAAAATTAACTAATTTGTAAAAAATAAAGATTCCCTTTAAACAGGTGGCTGCTTAATACAGGTTAGAATGTACAAAATTAGCTGATTTGTCAGAAAATAAAGCTGACTCTTTAAGACAGGTGGCTGCTTTATACAGGTTAAAATGTACAAAATTACCTGATTTGTCAGAAAATAAAGCTGACTCTTTAAGACAGGTGGCTGCTTAATACAGGTTTAGTTGCATTAAAATTAGTAAATTTGTTAGAAATAAAGATGGCTGCTTAATACAGGTGGCTTCTTAAGACAGGTGGCTACTTAATACAGGTGGTCACAGGTGGCTACTTAATACAGGTGGTCACAGGTGGCTACTTAATACAGGTGGTCACATGTTCAGGTTTGAATGTATGTGTATATTTATAGAAAAGCCTTGTTTTGTCTTCAGATAAGAATGTCATGTTGAGGAATAAATGATTATGATGAAATAAATATGTTCATTTTGTCACATTCAGGAATAAAATGATTATCGTGAATTAAATATGTTCTCTTTTTGTCAGAATATATTTCTCAATCATGAAGGAATTTTCTCACAAGTGTTGGAGCTATGGGCACGGAATCAGCTGCTCATGTGATAATTATGTTTATTACCCACCAAATGAAGATCAAGGTGTCAGTATTATACACATCAAGTATTGTGTACGATGATGACATCACAAGTGAATGACATCATGTATCTTACAAATTATATTGTTTTTAATAAGTGGTTTGAAATTAAATCTGAAATATAACACAGGTAACGTCAAATGTAACACTGTACAGTGAAATGGTCCCAAACTGGCTTGAAACAGTCTGAAATGTAACACTGTAACATGAAATGGGCCAAAACTGGTTTGAAACAGTCTGAAATGTCACAATTTAAACATGAAATCGGTCAAAACTGGTTTGAAACAAAGTCTGAAATGTAACAGTGAAATGGGCCAAAACTGGTTTAAAACAGTCTGAAATGTAACATTGTAATGTGAAATGGGGCGAAATTGGTGTGAAACAGTCTGAAATATAACACATGTAACGTGAAATGAGCCAAAACTGGTTTGAAACAGAATCTGAAATGTAACTGACATAACATATCATGGGCCAAAACTGGTTTGAAACTGCTCCCAGTGTTACTCTGGATCTTCTCCTGTGTTTAAACTAGAACCAGTGGCTTTAAGAAGAGACAAGAGTTACCTACCTTGATGACCTGAGCGAGACATTCGGCTCCGCGCCACGTCAGACTGCAACCAGTGAAGTTAACAGAGCTGATGTTTGTAGCATTCTTCACTCCCTTACAGACCACTATAAAATAAAATAATAATAAGTCATGCAATTTAGTGAATTCTTTTTTTTTGTAACTGTACAATTAGAACCATGTAGTGAAATTAAAACTACTGATTTTAATAGCAATTTAACTCCCTTATAGACAAATTAAAAAATAAAATAATTATATATTAGATATCTAGATAAGTGACCTGATATTCATGACATTCTTCACTCAGTTACACACAAAAACATACAAACAGGACCCAGGGGAGTCAGGTGGGCCAGAAGGCAGGGGCCCACAATTTTGAGGGGCCTACTCTCTCTGGTATTTAGCACTGATTACCACAATTTTGAGGGGCCTACTCTCTCTGGTATTTAGCACTGATTACCACAATTTTGAGGGGCCTACTCTCTCTGGT
>JAULBS010124058.1:0-13911 GCA_032355785.1 Symmetromphalus regularis | reverse complement strand
TCCTTCTCAGTGGACCCATTTGCAGTTTGGGCTATTTTTCATTCCAGCCAGTGGTCCACAACTGGTTCATCAAAGGCTGTGGTATGTGTTCTGTCTGTGGAACAGTGCTTATAAAAGACCCCTTGCTGCTTATCGCAAAGAGTAGCTTATCTGGCGACAGCGGGTTTCATCTAAATACATATGTCAGAATGACCATATGATGACGTCCAATAACCAATGATAAGATATAAATCAATGTGTTCTAGAGGCGTCGTTAAATAAAACAAACTTTTCTTTCTATTAACCACTTTCTAGCTAATGATGTTATCAATTCCAAGTCAAATATTTGCAAACACAATCTTTATCTAACTGGTATTTTTACACATGTAGCTGGAGAAACCATTTATAATTTGTGCATTAACAAAAAAACACAAAAAAAAGATGTTAAGATCACTATTTTTATGTCAGCATGGTGAAAAGCTTTAGGTAAATAATGAAAACAAGAAGGGAAAGTTTTTCTTACATACTGATGAGCTGAAGATTAAAGGGAAAAAATGTGAAACGTGAGCATGGTAAAGACACAGAGTTCAGGAAAATTGGAAACATCTCAATGCCTGCATGGTTTCGTGGTGAGAACTGCACTAAGTCATGCAACTCACTGAGGTACCGAGCCTCGCAGAATGTTTTGTTTTTTTCTCTTTTGTATGGACAGTCATATGTAACACCAATTGTTGTTCTTCACTTCTATTATTTGATGGAATCAGTTGATGGAATCAGTTGATGGAATCAGTTGATGGAATCAGTTGATGGAATCAGTTGATGGAATCGTGATTGTACCTTTTTCACCTAAAGCGGACAGAACTTTAGAGAAATTGTCTATTGCAGACATTACATAGGTAGTAAAATGTGTCTGGATTTGTGCAAGTACTTTCAGGATTAGTTTTTACTCTATCAGGATCTTTACTATTCCAGGATTTGTAATCTACTATAGCAGAAGATTTTTTATACTGTGTTGATGAAATCTCCATTTTTTTAAATCCATAACATGTATTTTTCATTTACCTATAATATGCAGGTAGTGTAATGTGCAGGTTATTTTTCATTCCAATTAGTGGTCCGTAACTGGTTCATCAAAGACCATGGTATGTGCTATCTTGTCTGTGGGACGGTGCATATAAAATACCCCTTTGCTGCTTATTGGAAAAGAGTAGCCTATGTGGTGGCAACAGGTTTCCTCTAAATAAATATGTCAGAATGAGCATATGATTGACATCCAGTAACCGATGATAAGATAAAAATTAATGTACTCTAGAGGTGTCATTAAATAAAACAAACTTTACAGAATGAGTTGAATTTCAGTACCGAATTCTTGGTGATGCATTTGAACTTCGTGGTATTTAATACAATTACATCTAGATTATCCTATCGGGGTTAGTCATATTTCAATACTCGGTTCATGTTAATGCATCTGTTATTTTACCTGCATCTAACACCTGCTGTGAAATCACATTAAGAGAGTGGAAGTTGCACTGTGTAAATACACAAACTGGAATAAATTATCAGTTTTTGCCACCAGTCTGTTGTTGTAAGTGATGAGTTTATTTTGTGTGCTGTGCTATGTTAGTTTGGAAGGCTTGAAATCTCTCTGTATTTGGTCTGTGTCTCTGTGCCGAGACTCACTGGGATATATGGCTAATTGTGAACCCCTGATTGGCTGATCATACGGATTGACTATTAGACAGATGTACCTGCTGGTTTGCTTTGATAGCTAGCTATTTCCACATGGCATTTCCCTAATCTTCTGAATAACAATCTGCTGAGCTGGTTTATTGTAACTTTAAAAAAAAAAAATGTGTGGAAATAACATTAGGTTTCGGTATTGTGGAATATTAAGTTTGTCATAATAAAACAAAAATTTAAATACAGATCTAAGGAAAGAACATTGGGCTTCAGTATTGTGGCATACCATAAGTTAGTCATAATAAAAGGAAGATTTAAATACAGATTTGTGGAAACAGCATTTGGCTTCAGTATTGTGGAATACCATAGTCATATTAAAAGGAAGATTTAAATACAGATTTGTGAAAACAACATTGGGCTTCAGTATTGTGGCATATCATAGTCATATTAAAAGGAAGATTTAAATACAGATTTGTGAAAACAACATTGGACTTCAGTATTGTGGCATACCATAGTCATAATAAAAGGAAGATTTTAATAATGATTTGAGGAAACATCATTGGGCTTCAGTATTGTGGCATACTATAAGTTAGTCATAATAAAATGGAGATTAAAATACAGATTTGTGGAAACAACATTGGGCATCGGTATTGTGGAATACTATAAGTTAGTCATAATAAAAGGAACATTTAAATACAGATTTGTGGAAACAGCATTGGACTTCAGTATTGTGGCATACCATAAATTAGTCATAATAAAAGGAAGATTTAAATACAGATTTGAGGAAACAAGACAGGGCTTCATTATTGTGGCATATTAATAGAATGAAAATAATATGGCATTATTTCTTTTTTTTAACTTGCTTAATCAGCAACATAATAGTAGAATTGCAGGAGGTATAACTATAAGGAAATATTCTCAGTGTGTTTTAATCTAACATAATTTTCTCCCGTGAAAGACAAAAAAAATAGTGCGGGTTATTATGTGTTATTTCCATCCACGATGCACAGATTGATGTTTCCTGTGTGATTGTGGCGTCTGCCGTTATAATTTTGTTTTTCACTGTTGACGTCATATTTTGTGATGTGCCTTAATAATCCTTGGACAGCATCAAATGTGATGTTCATTTCATGAATTGTCTGTTAAAGAGACTAAACCTGGATTCAGAGTGTTAATGGTTCATATTTTCATCACTCGTAATCTGGTAAAAGGGCGCATTAACTGGATTAGCATTTTGAATGTCCTAGAGTACGTCGCTCTGCATTCCATGTCACATGTTAAACCTTGACACACCTTTGAATAAAGCTAGGATTGATGGTGCTGCAACTTATTTGGGTGGAAAATGTGTACATGTTTCTAAAGTACGATACAGACAGAATGTCTCATTTTAATTGATTTGCTGATACACTTTTTCACTTTGTGTGTTTTATACTTTATTTAGTCTCTCAGATGGTAATGTATAGTGGTACTGGCAAGTTGTATTTTGTTTTCTAATGTTTTGTAGAGTTGAGGAATATACTATTATGGTTTTGTTTATTTTGTGAATTGATTATTTATAAATATCATTGTAGATAACGCTAATTTTTGTGAAATTATAAGTGATATTTATGGATTTCAATAGAGAAATTTTTTTGGTAATTTCTGACAAGTTATATAAGTGACTCAATGTTCATGGGAGGTCCAATGGATGGACATCAGACTCTCAAGCTGAAGACAGTGGTTCAAAACCAGTTAGAGGCTGGCTCACACTTTACTACATCAAAATTACGAAATGTTTAAAATCCAGTAGCCAATAATTAACAAATCAATGTGCTCTAGTGATGTTGTTAAACAAAAAACTAAAAAATTGTGACAATTTATACAAGTGACACAATGTTTGTGGTTAAAAAGGTAATTTTTTACAAATTATTTGACTGAAAATACAGATTTCTAGAAAATCGGACTTATATAAAACAGTTATTTTAATTCCAAGGAAACAACTTGTGTTTTTTAATTCTATGTTGAACAGAAATACAGGTTTTCCAGTATGATATGGTGTCCATGGTTAAAATAGTAATTCTTTTAAAAATTGGTTGACTGAAAATGCAATTTCTCAAAAATCAGACCTACATATACATGTACATAAACAGTTATTTTAATTCCAAGGAACTAACTTGTGGGGTTTTGCATTATATGATTATTGCAGTTTTCTTGTAATGTTTGATTCCTTTCACTTCAGTCACATTATTTATGTTAGTGGAACTTGTAAACAAACGTATACATGGTATTTGAGTTTTCTGACTAATATGTATTTTTATTGACTATTTACGATAGTTGAACACAATTTATGTATGTTGTTCTACTTTCAAGGTTTGTATGAAACTTGCGAAACTGTTTATGTAATTTTGATGGAATACATTTGTGGTAATGGCTGATTGCGAGATTGTAAAACCACCTGTGAGAGGTGCGAATGCTAAAATTGATATTTGAAGTATTAATATTCCTCGGCTGGTAGTCAACAGCTTGTAGTACGCTGTTTTAATTGCTTCCACTGCCGATAAACCCATGCAGGGTTTGCATGTCGATATTTGGAGTATCACTGAGAATGTATTGAATGCTTCACTAGTTATTTTTGACGTTAATCACACAATTACCTGAGTACTCTTTTAGATTATTAACTATCTGTGTGAATTTCTTCATTTGTGCTCAAGTTATTTACCAAGCAGAAAATCTTACAGTTAATTACTGTTTTTCCTTCAGAATGGGATTAAAAGTTTGCTGAAAGATGTTCCATTTGGAGTTGTGTTGAACACATAAATGGGATTCTGTTGTATTGTTTTTCCTTCTAAAGGGGATTAAAAGTTTGCTGAAAGATGTTCCATTTGGGGTTGTGTTGATCACATAAATGGGATTCTGTTGTATTGTTTTTCCTTCTAAAGGGGATTAAAAGTTTGCAGAAAGATGTTCCATTTGGAGTTGTGTTGAACACATAAATGGGATTCTGTCGCATTGTTTTTCCTTCTAAAGGGCATTAAAAGTTTGTAGAAAGATGTTCCATTTGGTGTTGTGTTGAACACGTAAATGGGATTCTGCCATATTGTTTGAGATAGATGAAGACAAATTCAATGTGAAATCAATATGTGATGTAAAATACTTGATGAGGTGCTTCAATCTATCTCCTTTTTGTGAAACATCCATGGTGGGATTGTTTTGACAGTTATCATGGTAGTGAAAATCATGATGAACACTATAAGGGAAGACATATTGGAGGACATTTACTGGACTGAAGTCAAACTTCAAGAGGTGAGAACATTTTAAAATTTTATTTAGATTTTATGTTAAATTGTTTTCAGTTTAATATGGCTTTAATAAATTAACAAAATCATAAAATCTCATAAACAGGAACAGATATAAGAGTTTTGGAATGGTGGTCTAAAGATATTGTGATATATTTTTTAAATTAGAGAGGTCCGAAGTTATGTATGACCAAATTATGAAAGAAAAAAAATATAAATAGGCTGGGGAGGGGGTTGGGTGGGGCCTGAATCTTCCTACGATAAAGTTTGCTCTTTGTTTTATGTATGTACTTGACAGTTTGGGTATTTATTTATAAAAATTTTGTTGTGTTTTTTTTATCTTGTTATTGACACTTAAAATTGTATTTTTACCATGTTATTAATGTAATTGGTATATTTTCAAAAAAAGGTAAAGAACGTGCTTTTATTTAATTATTTAATGTGGTTTCAGCAAATTAAAAACTGAACATACACAAATATTTCACGACGTGTTTGATGCTTTCTGTATTGAGTAGCAAAGTAAGAAACATGTTTCGTTCAAATATCACAAAATACTTTTGTGAAAATTTATATTTTTGTTAGAAGATACTCATTTTCTTTTTTTCCATTTTTACCTGAATTCATTTCTTATACTCTTTTAGAAAAGTACCTGATCAATAGATCATAGTGTTTTCGGTACTGATATGTACTGATGTAGTAGAGAATTATTAATGTAAGAAAAAACTATAGTTACTGAGCCTATGTGTTTTTAAGAAAAAGGGGGGGAAATGCTGCTATAATCAATGACTATTTAGTAACCGTTATAATAATCATCAAGTAGGTTAGGAAGCACGCAATGACTTAGGTATTTTTACAGCTTATATCAACTGTTATAAGAAGTGGTCTAGGCTGAAAATCTCAAAATGGCCCAAAAATGACTTGGGTTACGAGGGTAATGATTTGCTTTATAAAACCAGAATAGCTTCAGCTTTGTCCTTTTCTTTATATAGAAAAGAAAAATACTATAGTCACATTAATAAGTTGTCAAATATACAAGCACATGGATAAAAATAGTAATATGACTAAATGGCAAGGGTTTACAATGTTTTTTCATTTACTATAACTCATTGTGTAATACGTTACAAGATTCCTATCAGTTTTAAATGGCATTGTAAAAAAAAAATCAATAAAAAACAATTTCCACTTGTTAACAACTTTGAGACAAACTACATGTTTTTTTCACAGCTAAAAGTGTGAACATCCGTCTTTCCCTCACAGCTTTTTTTTTAAGGTTACACAAATGTTTCTTCTCTTGCAATAAACTTGCAAGTCGTCTGAAGACGACTGATGAAACATGGAGTGACATTTTTACATTAGAACGTGGCTAAAGTTACACCATATTCATTTATAACAGTATTTCATTTACAGCAGTGACAGCTTAATAGCCGTTATGCTGATTGATATCTATACTTAATTTCAATGACAAAACTGTTGTCATGTCCAAAATGTGTCATGTACAAAACCACATCTCTGTTGAAGGCAGTGTTAAAGAGGTGTTAAAGAGGGTAAATATGAAGATTTTAAAGTGGTATAATGTATTTTGTGTTATTATTTATTTTTGTTGTTGTTTGGTTTAACGACACCACTAGAGCACATTGATTTATTAATCGTTGGCTATTGGATATCAAACATTTGGTTATTTTGACACATAGTCAAGTGTGAGCCAGTCTCCAACATATTTTGAACCACTGTCATCAGCTTGAGAGTCCGACGTTATTCCAATGGACAACTAAGGCTCACATATTTAGTATCAAAGACCTGTTTTTGGTATGTGATATTAACTTAAAGATTTACCTAATAAACGACAAAGCTGAATTAACTCTGCCAGAAAAGTTTCAACAAAAGTAAAAATGTATTTATACAAAGGTAAAAATATTTGTATTTATATAATCGATAAGAGAAGCCTATATTAGACACTAGAAGATTAAATATTTAAAATGTTACAAACATTTTAACAAAGGTAAAAATAATATATTTTTTTATTTGTATTTATATAATTGATTGGCCACTGGATAATTAAATATTTAAAATGTTACAAACGTTTTAACAAAGGTAAAAATGTATTTATATAATCGATTGGTCACTAGAAGATTAAATATTTAAAACAAAAACAGTCATAATTATTCTTTGAGAAAGATCTGAAACGTAATAACTATTTCCACTGAAAATTCTGTAATTACTTTCTGACTGCTATCTTACCTCTACACCCACCTATTTTATTTCTACATCCACCAACCCAAATAAACTCGGCTAATATAGGCTTTTCTTATCATGAATTCCAATAATAGTATGTATTGAAAAAGAAATCATTATTTTTCAATTTAGCAATCATTCAATTGTAGAGAAAATTGTAAATCGTTTTCTGATTAATCAAATTGTGTGTTATTCATCATGTGTGTACATCGACTTGGTCAATCCAGTCTTGATAACACTATTCTCCTCTTGCAGTTATAAATACAGTGCACGCCACAAACACCGGCATCTGTTTAAATAGAGAGAGCGGGATGTAACTCAAATGGTAAAGCGTCCACCTGTGAAGCTATTAGTCGTCGGTTCAATCCTTCTCAGTGGACCCATTTCCTGTTTGGGCTATCTTCCGTTCCAACCAGTGGTTCATCAAAGGCCATGGTATGTGCTGTCCTGTCTGTGGGACAGTGCATATAAAATGCCCCTTGCTGCTTAACAGAAAGAGTAGATTATGTGGCAGCAGCAGGTTTCTTCTAAAGAAATATGTCAGAATAACTGTATGTTTGACATCCAATAGCAGATCATAAAATAAAAATCAATGTGCTCTTGAGGTGGTGTTAAATAAAACCAACGTTACATGTACTTTTGCTTTTTCAACCTCTGTGTAACCAGAAATCTGTCTAAACCAAATCAGTTGTACATGTTGCTTTATAACAATAAAAGAACTTTGCATTCTGTCACTGAATCAAATCTTGATCTACTTTGTGCCCACAAATTGGATTTTAGATTTAACACTTGAAAAACGTCTATGCTTTGTGTCATGTCAGTCTGCTCCTTCATTTTTAATAATAACTTTACTTCCAGGATTAGTAGGGAAATAAAGAAAAACAGTTTTGGAAATGAAACAAAAGTTGAAATTGTTATCTGTCTGTGTCCACCCACCTGCCTGCCTGTGTGTATGTCAGTCTGTCCTATTGGCACTTATTTTTCAGATGATACTGTTATTTTGAAGTGCCACTTCTCATGGCGAAGTGTACAGTATCACAAGTACATTTATTCCATCTGGTTGAGGTTCAAATGGTCATGGAATCGATTCCACTTAGTGGACATACTGAGCTCTTTCTCATTTCAACTGATGGTCCACAACAGGTGTCAGGAAAATTGCATGTAAAAGGTCCCTTACTGTTAATCAGAAAAAGCCTATGTGTATATAGTTTCTTCTGTAGACCGTGTGTATATTTGACCCCTAATAGCAGGTGATTAAACAATGTTCTGTCACAAACATTCCTCCTCTGTGTACCAGCCTCGGTGGTGAAGTGGTTAACTGCCGGTCTTACAGCTGGTAGGTACTGGGATCAAATTTCAGTCAAGGCATGGGAATTTTAATTTCGATACTGGCTCCAACCCAGAGTGAGTCCTTTGCAAAAGCTTAGTGGGTAGATTTAATCCATTTATACCAAACGGTGATCTACAACTGGTTTATCAAAGGCTGTGGTATGTGCTATCCGATCTGTTCGAAAGTGTAAGTAAAAGATCCCTTGCTGCTAATCAGAAGGTGTAGTCTGTGTAGCAGGTTTTCTCTAAAAAACCATGAGTCACAGAATACCATATACATGTATCAGACACCTAATTGCCACTGAATAAACAATGTGCTGGGGTGTAGTTAAACGAAGAATAATTTCCTTTTCTATGTGGATTTGGTTTACACAAAATGGACTGTAGCATAAGGAAAATAAAAACTCACACCATTACTGACGTAAAATGACATTCTGCTAACGGCTGGTATCCCACGACAGTTCAGTCCTTCCAGCCATACACTGGAGAATAGAAGACAAAATGATGTTTCTACTAGTAATTTTCACTCCTGTTAATTTCTCTGCAAATGTCAAGAGTTAACAGTGCTGGACACATTTCTATATATAAAACATCTAGTGGGAAGCAATCTGGAATTTCTGTTTCTGTGTGGATCATACTGGACTAATACAAATAGTTATTTTTATATGATAGAAAAATGTGGGATAATATTGTACTAGTGGTACCCTTTTGTGTTTATGATACATTATGTAACCCTGTCCTAAAATAAACCTTTTGAAAAATTGCCGACATAATTTTAGGTTATAAAATGGTTAAAAATATACACATTTGGTTAGAATCAAGGAATTTGGCACATAAATTGATATTTTGCTTAAGGAATATTTGTGGATTTTGTTTAATATTACAAGGTGGCTTCCATGTTCTAAATAGTTAGCATAATATTCATATTAAAAAAAAAATTTGATATGAAGATATTTTCTTTTATATGGATCCCAGATGATTCCAAGATGGACATTAAATTCAAAATGGATGCCGCTGATGCTGCAAATGCAGATATGTACAAATATAATGTGTTCAACCCCAAGTTTCAAACCTCTGTTTTCATAGCCTTAAATCTTCATAGCCTCAAAACTGTCAACAATAAAATTATTTATTAATTCACCACATCAGCTTCAAATCGTTAATGGACATCCTTCTGGTTTTTAAAAGGATCACTTGAAATATAATTGGCTTTGATTTTTGAACCATTAAAAACAGATTTCCTGTTATAATCAAGATGTGCTGTTTGGTAATTAATACCCACTTTCAATATGTTGTTTAAAAATTAATTCAAACTGTCAATGTTGGTTTTTCGTCATTACCACAGATTAATAACTCTTTAGAAATTCTTCATATGAATCATTTAGATATTAAAGCTCAAAGATTTAATCTTTCTCTGATCAATAAATTTTGATTCATTCAGTTGAAAATCAACACGGTTGGACACTGATCAGGAAATGCTGTCTTTAAACAAAATTATTTATTTTACCAAAAAGTTGTACATTAACTTTTAATATCCTGCGAAAATTGCTTTTTGATGTTTTAGCGTTAAATAATGGCACATTCTCTTTTTTTAAACAAATCTCTAAAGAAACTAATTGGCAAACAAACTAAAAGCAATGCATTATATCTGTGGTTCAAAACCCGTTGGATGGTGGCTGACACAGATGTGTCACAATTACCAAATGTTTGACATCCAATAGCGGATGATTAATACCTCAATGTGCTTCATTGGTGTCGTTAAACAAAACAAAAAACAAAGTATTATAGTTGTCTGTGACTTTACAAAATACTTATTGATTATGGTGATTTGTGTGTTTTTTGTTATTTAAAGAACATGATCAGCTTTATATAATTTATTTCTAATATTCTTGGGAAATTAAATCTTGATACTAATATGTAATAAATATGGTGGAACAAAATGGGTATTTTTAAAGCCAAATATGGTATTTATATTAAGAAATATTTTTGAAAACAAACTAATGCCATTCCATTTATTGTTTTAATGTTTTGGAACTAGATATTGCAAAATGTTAGGACAACAAACTAAATGGAATTATTGCAACTATGTTTTTATATATACTCAACCAAAAAAGAAAGAATGCATGTTGAAATATTTTTATTTCATTGGGTGGTCACAGTAATGGTCCATTGACAGCAAACACGTGCAACTTGTGATATTACTGTACACACACCTCCTCCTAAACAGTGTGGTTATCCAGTTCCAGAATTTCTGTCATGAATGTCATCTGGTTTATGAAATAAATTATTGATGACATGCATACTTTTTTTTGTGGTCGAGTATATCTTATTCCTTTAAGGCATTGTCATCCAGATGGCATTTTCAGTTTCTAATTTTTGTTCTTGAAGGTTTTTCGTGATATTTTAATTAGTTGACATTACCATCATTGGTTTTCATTAAAAAAAATTGTATCAAAGAAAATGAAAAAAAAAATAATGATCATAACTGAGTGAAATTGCTACATATTAAATAAAAACAAATACCCATGACAGTTGTCATCCGAGAAGTGAAATTAATTATTTAACAATGCATTAATGTTAGACATCAATTAATGGGTTACCGGTATAAAATAACATGATATATTACATAACATGCATCTTCACAATTCAGAAAACCCTTTGGAGCCTGGCTCATACTTGTATACGTGTCAAAATAACCAAATGTTTGACATCCAATATCTGATGATTAATAAATCAATCTGCTCTTGTGGTGTCATTAAACAAAACAAACCAAAAAAAACCTTCACAATTTTGCATAAAATAATTAATATAAAATAAGTTTCTCTTTTAACTTGAGAATTAATGGATGAATACTTCTTCTGGGAAAAATGTATTATGATATCAAAGGTTGGGGTAGGTTTGTTAAATAATTACTCGGAAGTTAAATGTCACAACATTAGATAGATTCATTGCTTGTGAGTTAGACCAATGATACCTTTTGGCTGGGATGCCAATCAAGATGACCTTTTCTGTCTGGCCATCTGACCACTGTTAGCATCTGGTTAAAGTTCATAATCATCACAGTTTGAATTGTTTGTACACCAGATGCATGACTCTGCAATATAATTGTCAAATTTCATATAATAATGGATTTGCAGCTTTTATTCCATGTGAAATATTGTTAACAGTTAAAAATAGCTAATATAATACAGTAGAATGCTCTTAATTGCATAGGTATTTTGCCAAAATATTTTATACAATTAACAGGATTATTCCTTTATCAGAAATGCTAATTTAAAATAATGTTACTATGATATAAAATCAAAGTACATTTATGAAACAGTGATCACAAAAATAAGAAATATTTGATATTGTAGAGAATTCTTTGATCATGTAACTTGAATGCTATAACAGATTTTAAAATAGTATACAGTTACACTTACTCTGTGATCGTTTTGTGATTTTTTTTGATAAAAATGTTAAGATCTGCCATGATTTTTGGAAGATAAAAAATTTAATTTTTCTTCATTTTCCTATGTAATTAACCAGACAATACAAAGAAAGCATATGCAATTAAAAGAAAAGCTCTGTGTATATTTGCATTTAAATAGTTCTGTGCAGCAGAATATTATGCAAATACCAGGAATATGCTATTATCAGGAATGCATTTTAAGTGAACTTGACTGTATTTCTCTAACTGCTAAATTAATAAGACCTCAAGCCTTTTGTGAGTCATTTGTATATTTTGTATGTTATCTTGTTGCTAATAGTAACTGATTTGATATTTGCAAATATTTTAAGATTGCTATTATTTTATGATTTACAGAAAGATGATTTAGCTTTAATTTTTAGTTGATGGTTCAGTGTTGATTCACAGTTCAAACTATGCTTTTAACACCTTAAAACAGTTTAAACAGAACTGAGGTTCAATCATCATCAACAAATCTGGCCATACAGTATTCATTAAACACTGAGAGAAAGAAAAGTACAGAAATAATGCTGCTTCAGAACCAAAATGGTGTAAGTTGGCATAGCAGGTAATGGAGAAAAAGGCCAGAAACTTTCTCACCTAGAAAAGTACAGAAATATCACTGCTTCAGAAGTTGGGGTAGCAGGTAATGGAGAAAAAGGCCAAAATCTTTCTCACCTAGAAAAGTACAGAAATATCACTGCTTCAGAAATTGTTGGGGTAGCAGGTAATGAAGAAAAAGGCCAAAAACTTTCTCACCTAGAAAATTACAGAAATATCACTGCTTCAGAAGTTGGGGTAGCAGGTAATGGAGAAAAAGGCCAAAAACTTTCTCACCTAGATACAAGCTATATGTGGAATATATTTTGATTTCAAGATAAATGTGGGATAGCTTCAGAAACCTACATACTCCTTTTGTGCACCAAATGCAGCTCACTGGTTGGTTGGCTGTATTTATTTCCATGCTTATATCCAATTAAGGTTCAAGCACGCTGTCCTGGGCACACAACTCAGCTTAGTATTAGTAGGAGACACGAAACCCGCTGCTTTTCGATAAACAACAAGGGGTCTTTTATATGCACTATCCCACAGACAGAAAAGCACATACCACAGCCTTTGTTAAACCAGTTGTGGACCAATGGTCAGTGTAAGTGGTATACACATACCCACTGAGCCTTGCGGAGCACTCACTCTAGGTTGGAGCAGACACTGAATTAAAAATCCCATGCCTCGACTGAGATTTGATCTCAGTACCTACCAACCTCGAGTCCTATACATGTAGCTTAACCACTGCACAACGGAGGCTTGGGGGCATTCAGTTATACCAGTAAGTTCCAAACCCAGACTTACACCCTTTTGGCTCTGAAGCAGCGATATTGTAGTGGAAAGCCATTAGGTTAAAGTGGAGGTTAATTGCTGGACACACAGCTGGCGAGAACATGGTATAAAACATTACAGGAATGTATGATGAAGAAGAACTAAATGGTGTGTTCATTTTGGTAATTGTTTGTAATGCTATCACAGTCACGTCTGAATGTTTGGACAGGTTCTATTTCAATCCATTGCTTTCTCCCTCCTGAATACTAATTGAATTGGTATTGGCCTACTTGCATATACAGTATTCTCTCCATCAGGTAGTAGCTTGTAACACTACATTTATGCTTGTAAAAGGAGTTCTTTATATCGTCTGTTGACAACAGATTTTCACACACAGATATAATCGATGGAAGAATTGGGGAGGGGTAGGATGTTTTCCAGGGAGTCCAAGAGATGCCTATCCCAAATTTCTTATTTGGGTACTCCAGTACAAAAAATTGTGTATTCAAAAAAAATAGTGTACTTTCCAAATTTTGTATTATTACTGAATATGAATAAGATAAAAAAAATGCTAAAAACAAAATAAACCAAAAACAATTTTGGTCATAACTAACCTTAGACCCAAAACTCACCCATCCTTTCATTATTAAA